>JAXGGA010016556.1:0-26416 GCA_038373865.1 Uloborus plumipes | reverse complement strand
GACTAAGCACACTTCTAACGGAAATGCAGACACTCTTTCTTTCAAAAGCAAGAACTGTAATACCTAGACTAGTGCAACTAACTAGTGCATAAAAATCACACTAAACTGTTATAGCAATGTTCCAGAAGGGGCACAAAGCTCAGTTTAACTGCATTTAAAAATCATAGGAATATATGCGGGTTTATTTGTTTTGTGCCAGATCTGGGCACACCGTGCAGTGAAGGGTTAACTATTTAAAATATTTAATTTTTAAGATGTGGGTAATTGCTTTTATCGCATTGTAGTGAACTTAAGTTAAAATAATACCGATTAAAGTTTTAGATTCTTGCACTTATTGATAATATGTTTTATCAGCTTCCTCAAGTAGACCTCAAGTGGTTGCAGAGGAAGCATTTCCTTTTAACTTGCCAGTAAAGTCGATGCAAGAACTATGCTCCTTGGAGCATGAGGTACAGAACTGCGCAGTTGCTTAAAGTTTGGTAAATATCAGAAAAATTTACTGCATAATAAAAAATTGTTTTTCTAATTACAGTTAAAAGATTTATTTTTGCTTTTAGACTAAGAAACTTTCTATATGTGGAGGACACAGTACAGGCGGCTGCACGCCGTATTATGACGAGGCTCATGGTGGATTATGTGGTGCAGCACTTCAGCTGGTTGGGGGCAAAGGGAAAACAAGTTTTTTCCCATTTGGAGAGTTACCCCCCATTATATTTGGTAAGGTATTTTTTTAGTTATTCTCTCTAGTATTTTTAGCTTTCAGGTTTATTTAATGAAGTTTTAGAAACTAACATGACTTTTCTCTGCTATATTGTACGTCACCTGTTAATTTTTCGGATTTCTGTTTCCGCTTTTTAACCAAGTCACTGTTCTCGGATGCAGCTGTCTGGGTAAGTCATTAATTTTTCCTTTAACAAGTATTCTGTATGCTGCCAGATAAAGACATGCCAACTTTCATGTGTTAGGGCTCAATCCCTGCCCCCCTGCCCAGGGGCAGCATTTCAACATTTCGTTTGAAGGGGCGAGCTTGTTAAGTATGAAGTACCTCAGTGTGGAAAAAAATACATATTGGTTAAAAGAAAGGTAGCTTAAACTGTATTTAATATTAAGAAAAATTGTAGTTATTAAAACAATTTAAATTTTTACCACCAAACTTAAAAATTATTCCCTTTTTGAGCCTTTTTTTTTTTCTAACTTGTCTGCTCTTTAAAACAGTTAATTTTAGAAATTTTCTTTTACACCATCCCCCGGGAATAGACTTGTATATTTAGCAACTGTATCCATTCAGGTTAAAGTAAGAATTTTGTACTGCATCAATTAGGGATGCACCGATTAATCGGCAGTACCGATTAATCGGCCATAATCGGCCACTTTGCCGATTATTAATAATTGACAAAATAGGGCCGATTAATCGGCTGTAATTTTTTTTAATATTGTTTTTTAAAGCGTACCTTCACTAATAAACTATGATGAATGATTTTATTGACAGTAATAATAACCCTCACAGTTGATATAAAGTTTTTAACAAATTAATTCTCCTACTTTGAATAAATATACACAAAGACAATGTTGCAACATTTTTCATGTGGCGATAGTTTTCTACTTAGCACAGTGCTTTTAGATAACCTCTAATTTTGGCAAAGAATAAAAGTCTTGAATTAAATTGCTACTGATTATTAAAATTTTTAATTAAAAGTACTCCTAATTAAAATTACCGCCTCCCACAGACCCTCCCCCCCCCCTTTTTTTTGAATTTTTATGTCCAATAATTATAATTAACAATGTGTTAATGTAATATTATTGACAATAATATGAAAATTGGTTCTAAGAAATTTGATAAAATATTGAAATTATTTTGTGAAAATTAAGAAAATGGGAAAAAAAATCTTCTCTCAGGAATAAATTACTTACTATTTCTAAACTCGGAATTGTATAAGAGAGAAAAAACAGTGATTGTGAAATTGTAGTATCAAAAACAATCATTCTTATCATTAATCGGCTCAGTCGATTAATCGGCCGATTATCAACAACCGATTAATCGGTAATCGGCCAATTTGCTTATCGGTGCATCCCTAGCATCAATATTGGGATTCTATTTGGCAATAAACTTATTTTTCCCTACCCATTATATGTGCAGACGCAATAAGGAGGAACACCTTGGTTGAGAGTGCCGCCACAGAGATGACACCATTGAGAATGCCATTAAAAATTGGCTAAGTCACGCAAAGGCGAGATCTGCTGTGAAAAACATCGTAATGTCACAATCGATAATATAATAACCTTTTAGCGACAATTGTTTAATAAATTAAATTGTATATTTTTGTAAATAAAATTGTTTATATGTTGACTCGATGTCTATTTCTTTACAAAGTTTCTTTTACAACTGTAAAATCCTCAAGAATTTTAGAAGTCACTTTCTGAATGATCATTCTTTGTAGGTTAAAGCAAAGAACTACATTTCACTCTTTAAATACAATTTTTTTCTATTTCTTATGATTTTCAGCTAAATATATTTTTCAAATATTTAACTATTGATGCTTAAATACAGCAAAATATTTTTTAAATAGAAATTCTTAATAGATGAATTCATTTAAAATATTTTTTACATTGCAATATCTTCAGAACAAATCTCATTTGCTGTGTATAGAGTTCAAGCAGTGTAATGGCAATTATTTCAGGACTAAAAGTTTGTTTTGAAACTAGCGATGTTTTGTTGCAACAGGATTTCACTATATTACAGCATTATATACAAGTCTTAAAAGCTGAATTTGCCATGTTAACATACATTGAACAAGTATTAGAATTCCTCTTTTTTTTAAAAACTGTATTTACTTAATATAGATCAAGACTAGTGTGCTTAAGGGTTTCTGTGGGGTGAAGGATAGAAATGTTTTTTTAGAGACGTTTCAGGTATTTTTAAGTTATTTTTGCAGTTAAAGATTTTAAAGAGGAATTACCAGTTTCAGTAAAGAACCTAATATTTTGGAAGGTTGTTTAACATGTTGACCTCCTACTAAGAGGTAGTTTGGGGTATTTGAACTTAGCTAATTAGAATGCACTTTGAGTCAACTTGTAGTTCCTGGATTTGCTGTTTTCATACATATTCAAGCTCATATGTCATACTTGGGCATAAATAGAGATACTGTCGGTTCCAAGAAATATTAGATTAAGCGGGGATTTTTAATACTGAGTCAATGGCATAGGGAATATTCGGTTCCGGGGTGTTTTGTTTGTATAAGCGAGATATTCTTTTATCCGTTACTTGATCAAGCGGAGCCATAAAGTCCAAAGTAGCTCACAAATGAATTGGTTCTAGTTCAACTCACTCTAAGAATCTCCCGTAGCTTGGCAGTCCCTCTGGTACCTAGGTTATGGGTTTGTAAAATTGCAAACCATGGTGTCAAATAAGTAATTCTAAGTTTATTCCTTTTAGGCTTAAATGTAGCCAATAGATTTCCCTTCTTTATTGACAGTTCAGCTTGAAAATTTTTGCAACTTTTACCCCTAAATAAAATACAATCACTACTTCCTCTACAGAACAAATGTTTCTGTATTTAGTAATCTTAATATTTTTAGGGGTAAAAGTTGCAGGGATATCAACCTATTTAAATATTCTGTTCTTGTAATAAGCCTACTAATTTTTAGATTAGGTATTTATTGATACCAAATAGTTGAAATTTTTGAATTTATAAATTTGTTAAAAAATATAAGTATAGAAAGACCACTAAATGCAGAAAACAGAAGGCAGAACTGAATAAAAATAACTATTTCCTACTTCAATTAAATTTTCTCTAAATATCTGAAAAGAAACAAAAAACTTATGGTCCAAATGCTTAAAATTCTAACCCTATTTAAAGCATATTCATGGTAAGGATAGTATTTTTTGCGCTGTATATGTTTAAAGTCGTAGACAAATTTACAGGTTTTAAAGTCGCAACTTAGTACATTAATAAATAAGTTATTTATGAATATCAACGCTTGTTCCAATAGTTCTCAGTAAACTGGCTGTTATATACATATATATAACTGCATTAAACAAATTAAGATATTTACAAATAACTTATTTATTATTGTACAAACTATTGCGATTTTTTAAACTGTAACTTTGCTTGCAGCTTTAAAATATATTTAAAAAACATAAAATCTTAAACATTAAATCTAAAAAACTGATTTTTCCTATAATGATCAAAAAATGAGCTTTTATTCATTGTTAATAAATAAAATAAACTTTTTATTGCAAACTTATTTAAATTTTCACCAAAATGTTTCTAAGTAACATTTATTAATCAACTTGAATTACCACTGTTATTTCTATTTTTTGTACTGTATATTTTAAAGCTGTAGACAAATTTGCAGGTTTTAAAAATCACAACTTTGTATATGAATAAGTTATTTTAAATACCAACACTTTTACCAATAATTATCAGTAAAATGGCTGTTATAACTGCATTGAGGCTAAAATCAAGATATTTAAAAATAACTTATTTATTATTATACAAACTATTGCGAATTTTAAACCTGTAAGTTTGCTTGCAGCTTTAAAATATATTTAAAACGCATTAAATCTAGAAAACATCGTTCTAAATATCTCCTATACATCTAAGAGATATAAAATTCACATCTATATCCAGTTATATTACATCTAAGAGATATTTGGATTTCTTATCTTATGGATATGAAATAACCATAGCACATCTATAAGCTATCCACAATATCCACTGCCTATCTCCAGCACATCTAGAACACGTATTGGTATTCGGAGGTAGCTGGTAGTTAAATTTCTTCAACCTTTTTACCTCTGATGGATATTCATCTAGAGATTCGGATATCTCATAGACATACATTGCACTTGGTTAATCTCCAGTTCAAAAGCTAGTAGATATCTTATAGATAGCTTTTGGAGATAGCTGGGTTGTCTGGGTTGTCACTAGAGTGAAAGCTACGGGAACCGAATTGCAGCCGTTGTCAAGAAAACAGAGGTGGGCGCGATGCCAATGAACAATGTTACTTGCCCAACTTGGCGAGAAGATAAAGCGCGCAAGCATGAACAAATTTAGATTTCGGAAAACTTTTTATTGGAAAAAAAAATCGTAATATATATATATATACACTGCTCGACATTGAAAATGCAACACCAAGAAGGAGTGGTCAGAAATTGACGAAATTTGGTAAGAAGACAGAGACAGCATGGAACAATAAGTGATATTTATTTCAAAATAAATAAGCAAAATTTAGAGCGAGGACGGCGTCGGCTCAGTAAGAAGTAGGACCACCGCGGACAGCGATGCACGAAGAAACACGTCTAGGCATGGAGTCAATAAGCCTGCGGATGGTGTCCTGAGGGATGGCACTCCATTCCCTTTCAACCATTTGCCACAGTTCGTCCTCTGAACGAGGCAGTGGCAGGTTCTGCAAACGGCGTCCAATCACGTCCCACACATGTTCGATTGGTGACAAGTCAGGAGAGTATGGTGGCCAGGAAAGCATCTGTACACCTCGTAGAGCATGTTGGCTGATTCGAGCACTGTGAGGCCGGGCGTTATCCTGTTGAAAAATTGCATTTGGCAGACCCTGAAGGTAGGGGATTGCCACCGGCCGCAGTACATTATCTACATATCGTTGGGCCGTCATAGTGCCCCGAATACGAACTAGAGGTGATACGGAATTGTATGCAATAGCGCCCCAAACCATTATGCCACGTTGTCGCGCTGTGGGGCGTTCCACAGTTACTGCCGGATTCGATCTTTCTCCACGTCGACGCCACACACGTATGCGATGACTATCGCTGGACAAACAGAAACGGGATTCATCTGAGAACACTACGGTTTGCCATTCTGCCATCCACGTCGCTCTGGTCCGGTACCATTCCAAACGTTGGAGTCTGTGCTGTGAGGTCAATGGCAGTCTTCTTAGCGGGCGCCGTGATTGCAGGCCACGTGCAACCAGTCGACGGGAAATGGTTCTGGTCGACACAGGAACATCCAGGGTACCTTGCACGTGCTGCAGAATCGACGTACAAGTGACTTGCGGGTCCGCCACAGCTTGTCGGTGAATCCGTCGATCCAAGCGGTCTGACGTCACTCTGGCTGCACCTGCACCCCTCAATGTGGCTACATTTCCTCTTTCCAACCATCTCCGACACAGCCGATGCACATTGCTTGCATCCATGTGGGTATCAGCTGCAATTTGACGCATGGACCAACCTCCCCTTCTCAGTCCGATCACCATACCCCTTGTAAAGTCGTCTATATGCTGGAAGTTTCTTCCTTGAGGATGGCGTGGCATTTCCTCCTATCACACGTACAGGGTTGCCACAGGAAAAATGTCACAAAAAAGTAGCAAATGTCGCCTAAAAATACTAAAAAAGTTGCAAAAAAGTTGCCTTCAAAATAAAAAAAGTTGCACAAAAAGTAGCCATGAAAAAAAAAAAAGGTTCAAAGAAGCAGAATAGAAACATGTGACAAGCTAAACTGAATCATGACTAATGCTTTAAAACAAGTTCAGAAAATCGACATATTTTGAACTAATGCATTAGATTAAATGTACAAATGAGGAAAAAAAACAAAAGAGTACAAAAACAAATGTAACAACCAGCAGCAGGCTCTGGACCCAACTGGGCTGGTCCTAGTCATTTTAAAGACCTCAATGACGATCAATGGCCCTCTTAAAGCCATCTACTCCATTGCTTCTTACCGCCTCTTCCGGTAAGCTGTTCCAAATTTCCACTACCCTGCTAAAATAGTAATTTTTTCGAATTTCCAGGTTAGCCCGAGATTTAAACAGCTTAAAACAATGACCCCTTGTCCTGCTTTCTGTGCAAGAATCTAACCCTGTAACATCATTCATTTTAATGAATTTAAACAACTGAATCATGTCGCCTCTGATTCTTCTTTCCTCAAGACTATACATATTAAGCATTCTAAGTCTGGAATCATAGTCTAAATTAGATATCCTATTCACAAACCTTGTAGCCCTTCTTTGTACCCTTTCCAATAAATTAATATCTTTCTTCAGATAAGGAGACCAAAACTGAACAGCATACTCCAAATGAGGTCTTACCAAACTTCTATATAGAGGCAGAAGAACCTTCTTAGATTTGTTTGAAATAGAGCTATTAATAAACCCAAGCATCCTATTGGCTTTTTTCCTAGCTATGCTGCACTGTTGACTAAGCTTGAAATCCTGATTTATTAAGACACCTAGATCCATAACATTATCTGCCCTTCTAATGACTGAACCCTGTAAATAATAGCTTGTATGCTTATTGTATGACCTAAATGCAGCACTTAACATTTCTCAACATTAACTGCCATACCCCACTTGTCTGCCCATTTAGTAATATGATCTAAATCCTGTTGCAACTGATTTACTTGTTTATCATTTTCTACAACCCCCATAATTTTTACATCATCAGAAAACAAATCATGTTTCCAGAAACATTTTCAAATATCATTCATAAAAATAATAAACAAAAGGGGACCTAAAACTGATCCTTGGGGAACCCCGCTTAAAACCTCACTCCATTTAGAATGGTTGCCCCTAACAACTACTCTTTGTTTCCTTCCTGTCAGCCAATTTCTAACCCAAACTAGAATTTTACCTCCTGTTCCTATATCAGCTAGTACAATCGAGGTTACTTACTTTACAAGACTGCTGCGATTCAAAAGAAAAAATAATAAAATACTCATATAAATACAGAAAAATTACTCCAAAAATCTATGTTTTTGGTTTTTTACAGAAAAGTTTGACTTTTTCTTCTAACTTTTTAACAGATCCCTTCAAACTTAACAGCTTTTCTTTTTCTATTTTTGTTTCAACTTTTCTTCATTTTCTTTTTCTAATCTCAATTGCTCTTCCTTCTCTTTCTTCTGGTCTTCAAGGTAGAACTGGTATGATTTGCATGCACCATAAGCTACATTTAAAAGTTCCTTATCAATTTAGAATTGTGCAACTGTAGAATAGCGCTTCAGAGCATCTTATAATAAGCCTGTCATTCAATACACGTTCCGACATCAAAGATTTATCTTCCGATAGAGCTATTCTAGATATTGGAAACCCCCTCTCTACTTCAATATTACCATGAGACTAAATGTGACTAAAAATGAATGTTACTTTCTCTGATGAAAATTATTAAAATTTGGGTGGCTTAGATGGATTATAATTCCATTAGCTTGCCTAGAGAAAAGTTTTGATGAGCATAAGCTGTGCTGCTTTTACCATTAAAATCTGGCTTATTTGGGAGTTTCCAAAGAGGCTCAAGCATAATTCTTTTTTTTGGGGGGCATCCTGATTCAGTTGTTCATCTACTTAGCTGTCACGTGCTGTTTTTGACCAGACCAGTCATTTAGGGGGGTGGGGGGGTAATCGCCCCCCCCCCCGACTTTGAAAAATCAATGTATTTACATATAAGTGGGCATGGTTTTTTTTTTGTTTTCTGGTGAAATTGTATTGTGTTTTTACCCTTTGTCCCCCCCCCTGGAAAAACTTGAAATGACGTCTCTGTTTTTGACCCAAGTAGAAGTTTTATAGGATTAAGGGGCGAATTGCCAGTTTGAGCCGTTTTTACAATTCCTTCATCTTTAAGAAATATAATTTTTCTTGGCCTTTTTGATCAATACACATGTCTGAATTTGCTCTCCACGATGTAAAAAAGTGTACTATCATACTAGGACCAATTTAAAATACGAAAAATCAGCAAAGTGGATTCAATTTCCAAATTTCTGCTTCCAAACTTTCTCTTCTTTACACGAGAACTACAGAAATATGGAAGTTTGAATATTCATTCAGCAATCTCTGCACCTTATAGTCGAAGCAAAAAGTCCCACCTTTCCTCCAACAATTACCTTTCAAGAGATATTTGCATAAAATCTGACTTTTATCTAAACTTTTGCAGCAGCAAAAAAGCAAAAAAAATGTTTTTTGTAATTTCCGATTTTTGTTTCGGTTATTTTTTTAAAAACTCCAGACACGTACTTGGGACAATATTGTCTACCTGCAGCAGAAATTTGAAAGCATTTCGCTGAATAGCTTTCTTTTTATTCATATATTTGCATTTTGTCTACTCTTTTGCATTGCACTGTATAAGGTTTCAGCTTCTGGAAAAGTGTAGATATCAGTAATGTACGAAGCATACAAATCAGTTCCAAACAAGATTGACTTTTGTTTTCGCATCACTTAAGCCACGCCCAACTTGTTGATTGGATGCAGTGGATCGGTGCAGCCCATAACGTCTATTTAGGAAAGGTTTTATTCTTGAAATAGAAATTATTTAAAACCATGGGTGAAAGAAAATCTCCAGGTGTTTCAAAAGAAAACTTATGTCAGGGGGAAAAAGTCTCCAAAAAAGCAGATTCAGTGAAAAAAAGTAGCTTTTTGGCCTGTTTTTGCATAAAAAAGTAGCTAAAGTCGCCTTGTGTCCAAAAAAGTAGCAAAAAGTAGCATTTAAGTATCCTGTGGCAACCCTGCACGTATCCTTCGAGACAAAAACCAAATTTCTCCGATAATTAATCTGGCAGAAAAACCAACATGAACCTAGCCCACTTTTCAACTTCATTCTCTGATATCTTACTTCACGTGTGTCGGAGAGCTGCGCATTTCATATCATTTGCATAACTCAGTGACGTGCGTCTACGGTAAAATTTGCATGAATTTCTGACCACTCCTTCTTGGTGTTGCATTTTCAATGTCGAGCAGTGTATATATATATATATATAATAATATATATATATTATATATATATATATATATATATATATACCTATGCGATTTTGAAAATCTAGAAATATGTTACTTTAAATAAATTTTTTTTAAAGTTAAGGTGAGAAACGTGTTTAGATAAACATAAAAAAGGCATATTTTATCTTTTCTAGGAATTTAAATTTCGTTATTATCTTGGATTTCCAAACTGATCTGAAATCCTAATATTCTGTGCCGTGAATCTTCAACCAAACAACAGATTCAGGTGTTCAATAATAATCGGTATCCTTGTAAAGTTCGTACTGGAGTCATAATTTATGTACGAATTAATTTTCATCTCTTTTTTTATTGATACGTATTTTGCTCTAACAGCCTGGCTCCACATAAGCAGAAAACCGACCTTAACCGAAGGCAGAAACCGAAAATCCGGTTACTTTGAATTTAAAAGAAATTGAAAGTTCCCGGATTTTTAATTTCTGCCTTCGGTTTCGGTCGGTTTTCTGCTGATGTGGAGCCAGGCTCTAACAGCACCTCCAATGTGAAATGTTAAAAAATCTCTTCATCCAACAGTTCATTGACGGAAGTTCGCAATGCATATGAATCTGTACAGATGCGTACAAGAGCATTAGAATTTTTAGAAGAGCCAAAAACAAAACTTTTGCCGTAATGTGCATTTCTAATGTATCTTTTCACGAAACAAAAATAGGTTAGTTAATAACAAAATTCCCGGTTTTATTAGTTTTTTCACAATAATTATCCTGGGGTTGGGGAAAATTAATTATTACATCAAAAACGCAAGCTTTTTTAAACTATTAAGTAATGAATCTTTAAAAAAAAATCAATGCATTATTGCAATATCTAAATAATTGAAAATTAGTGTTTACATTTCATTTTTTATCAACTACTGCGGAAGCTGTGTTAAAAATGTATTGTATTTAGATACTTGGAAATTAACTAAACAAAGAAAATATTTCGTACGATGAGCAAATGCTCATTCAAGAATTAGATGACAAACGTATGTTTTTCCTCTAGCTATTCATGTGGTAGTTGAAAGAGGGAAAAATCAGTTAAGGGGTTTGCCGTTTCGGGGAGAGAGACAGACAAATTTAACCTTGAGGATTCAATTCTTCGCCAAGGATTTCGGCGGCTTAATTTTATTTTTGTAACCAAATACTACTAAATCAAACATATTTTAGCAGAAAACTACAAATACAGGGTGTTTCAAAAAAATGTATACACACTTTGAACTTCCATAGAAAATTTATTTACCGTTCTACAAAGTTAAATTTCAGGAAAATAGAAAGCTGAAAGTCCAATGTAAATGAAACATAAATAACAAATGTTAATACTGTTCAAATTGGTGACCTGCAGCATCAATACAATTCTGAGTACGAGTCACCACTGATTCTGTACATCGTATACACATCACACACTGTTCCATGAACTTCGAATTTGTCTCGTATGCTTGTAATTGTTAATCTTGAAGGTGGTTCTGTATCATACTCCCTTCTCCACTGTCTTTGAACTTCATTTACATTCTCAAACTTCCAGTACCACTTAATAACCTGCTTACGTTCTTCAAAACTCAAACGTACGTCCCCCATGTTGATATTACAAATTCCAACTGATAATATAACATAGAGGGACGATTATGCTGGCACCTGGCGAAGAAATATAACATTAGCCTTGTAGAGCGGGAAAACTACAATAGTTTAAAATGTGTATCCATTTTTTGAAGCACCCTGTATATGTCATGAATACACAGATTTCCTATTTTATTTCAGTGTGTTTCAATTTATACCCGTTTAAATTGCCAAATCAAACAGGACTACTTCTCAACGCGGAGCAACACGAATCGTACCTTTCTCCGTTGTGCCAAGTTAAGGTGGAATAGAGTATAGTAATTAAGTACACCTTCCTGCCTTAGAGCAGAAATACTAAATAATAAGCATCCTGCAGGACGTAGAAAATGAGAGACAGCGAAACTCTAGTTGATTCCTGTTGAAAACTTAATAACTGAAGCCAAATAGAATGAAACAATAAATTATCACAATTTCATCAGCCAGAATAAGACGGAAATTGAAAATTGCGAAAAACTGTTTGACAGCTTTTGAGAGAATGGTTATGAAAACTACGAAAATGTGTTGTCACGTCAGTGAAAAAACATCCCTAACCTAATAGTTAAGATGTGATCTTCAAGTTGCTACTGCTATTTAGTTCATCTACAGCTCGTACATATAAGCGCTAATGACGTTTATTCACAATTACCCACTTGATCCTAAACAATAACTTTTGATCACAACTCAAAAGAAATACTTATAAGAATCTAATGAGGAAATACTAATATATTTTATGAGCAATAATCAGCACTGAAATTAGAGAAGTAAAATGTATTTTAAATGTACTGAAGTTCTGAAATATACTTTTATCCTGTCTCGTCCATTCGAAAAGTTACAGGGGAAGGTCGAATACTCATTATATTGAAAAGCAACAAAAACCACTCCCACATACCCAGTAATGCAGTTGGTAAAAACGTTTAGAGGGATTCAACTTGAGTTGTAGGAGACCCACCAAAAGAAAAGTGGCTTGTGAAAACAACTAACATTATATTTGCAATTTTTACAATTAAAAAACCAAATACCCCCCCCCCCTCCGCCATTTTACAAAATTGCACGTGCACCTTTAAAAAAATGCCAGGAGGTTCAATTGTCACCTTCTCATCCCCTTGAACAACGGAATTGCTTTTATCGCAAATAATAAGAGAAAAGTTAAATTTGATCTTGCTTAAAGTTGTTTCCTCTCTTAAAAAACTCTCTACTTTCCACGTCATCAGCTTGACAGTAACTTTTTATTTCAGGGGACTCTAGGGCAAAAACGCATGCGTCCAGAAACATGATTGCAATGCTCCTTTGATTCGTACTCATTAAAATGAAATTCATTATTCCACGATCGTGTGGTTTCCTAGTTAGCAGCATTCGATGTAATATGAAATCAAGTAACTTAAGTAAATGTGAGTCACTCATCTAATTTTCCCTCTTTATTGATAATACTAGCTTTATACCCGGCGTTGAACGGGTGCGTATTAATACAACATATCATTCAGAAAAGGAAAAAAAATGGAAGAATTCTATTCTTATTTGGGTATATTAAACATAAACTCCGCCCATGTGATTTCTAGTGCATCAAAGAATCTCTGGCCCAAGATTGGTTAAAATCTGGAAGAAAAACAGGATTCACTGAAAGTTCACAAAAAAAAAAAAAAGCATCAAGTAAAAGCGAAAAAGTATGAGGTTTTTATTCCACATTTTTGCATAATTCCTCCAATAGGAGGACTACAAAAAGCTCGCAAAAATTAGAATTAAATATCCGTAAATTTTATCAAGTTGTATGCTTAAAGGTTCATGTCGATTACAAATAGAGGCCTAGAAAGGCCATTTTATTACTGCAACATACCTCTTATTTGGTTGAATTCAGTCCACATGGTTGTACAAAAAGTTCTAGGTACAAACTCCCAAAAGAACTTAATTATCACTGAAAGTTCACAGAAAAATAGCACCAGCTAAAAGCGAAACATGTATAAGGCTTTTAATCCATGTTTTTCCATAATTCCTCTGATAGGAGGATAAGAAAATTTTTTTCTGTATCATACATATTTTGTGCCAAATGATAACATGAATTATAATTGACTTATTTCATGCTAAAATGAAATAGGTGAGCTTTGAAATGAAAATTCATTGTTTTAATTTTAATCTTTGTTGGAAAATGCTAATATTTATATAATATAAATTTTATCAATTTGTAACCTAAAAGCTCATGTCGATTAAAAAAATAGGCCTAATAATAGGCTAGATTCCTATAAAAGGGTCATTTTTTGACAAAAAAAAACTTGAATTTGAGCTTTTTAGATTTTTTAAAATTTCAAAACACCGCCTATGAGAATTCTAGGGCATCAAGGAACCTCTGTGTCAAGTTTGATGAAAATCTGACGCAAACTGTGGATTTGTATAGAGAACAAGAATACAAACAAACATACAAGCATTCACTCATTTTTATTGATATAGATTTATGATTGTATGTGACCAATTATGACTGACTGCACAACATATTTTAATGATTTTTAATTATGAAATTCATATGTGATGGGTCCTGTTCGCTTTAAATCCTCAACACCTTCCTGGTTGTTTTCGATTGATGCATTTTTTAATCTGTGTCTGTCTTAAAGATACAGGCATTAGCAGTTTCATGAGTAAAATTAGTAGTTTCAGTCTGAATAAAACGTTCAAGGCGGGAAAATGCCATTGAACAACGTTCATGCAGGTTTCTTGCCATGAATTCATAGATGTTTCTTTTCATCTGAAGCGTTAGAAAATGCCTTCGAGGAATTTTTCCAGGAATACGCATAGGGGGCTGGTGCAACAAAAAAAGTGGGGGGCCAAGAACAAAAAGGAGAGAGAGGGTGTCGAAAGAAAGGGGGGGGGGAGTAAGGATGCAGCACCTTTAAGCGACTCTTTTTTGCTACAATTTGGCTATAACACTGGATTTTAACATTGCTAATTGATTAACTTCTACAAAATGTAACCTCATGACCCATATGACCTCAAAAATCAACCGGGCTGGTTGATTTTGATCCATTCTTATAAAATAGCATGAAAAAAGTCCGATTTCTTAAATTAACAGCTTTTATTTTGGTGAAATTAATCAATCCACAAAGTATAAAATAATTTTTCACTGGATCATTACTTTTAACCGTGAAAATAAAGGAGACAAAGCCCCTTTACTTCTGGCAGTGAGGGGGCAGTCGCCCCTCCTCACTGCCAGAAGTAGCTCGTACAGGAGGGGGCAGTCGCCCCTCCTGTACGAGCCACCTATGGGAATACGGTTTCTCTCCAGTATGGGTCCCCAGATGTTTCTTTAAACTTGAAAAAATGGAAAATGTCTTGGAGCATTTCTCACAGGAATACGGTTTCTCTCCAGTATGGATTCTCAGATGTTTTTTCAAATATGAATCGTCGGAAAATGCCTTTGAGCATCGTTCACAGGAATAGGGTTTCTCTCCAGTGTGGATCCTCAGATGTCTCTTTAAGTGTGAAGGGGTGGAAAACGCCTTAGAGCAATGTTCACAGGAAAACGATTTCTCTCCGGTATGGATTCTCAGATGTCTCTTTAAATCTGAAGCCTTAGAAAATGCCTTTGAGCAATGCTCACAGGAAAACGATTTCTCTCCGGTATGGATTCTAAAATGTGACTTTAAATTTGAAGCGTTAGAAAATGACTTGCAGCAATGTTCACAGGAATACGGTTTCTCTCCAGTATGGATTCTTAGATGTGTCTTTATAGTTGAAGGGTCAGAAAATACCTTAAAACAAATTTCGCAGGAATACGGTTTCTCTCCAGTATGGACACGCAGATGTCTCTTTAACTGAAAAGCATCAGAAAATGACTTAGAACAATGTTCACACGAATAAGGTTTCTCTCCAGTATGGATTCTCAGATGTTTCTTTAAACCTGAACCGACGGCAAATGCCTTTGAACATCGTTCACAGGAATAGGGCTTCTCTCCAGTATGGATTCTCAGATGTTTCTTCAAATCTGAAGAGTCAGAAAATGCTTTTGAACAATGTTCGCACACATAATTCTTTTTAGAGCCATAATGGATTCCTGACTGATTTGCCATTGCAAAAAAAAAAATGAAAGCGTTCCTCGATAAAATTCAAAAAAAAGATGGATTTTCACAAAAATAGAATCTTAAAAGTCTTTAGTTTTGAAACGTTTACAAAGGTCAGAAACCACAAAAACATTTTTTTTTAAATAAGAGTTCTCACTTTTGCTGGAGCAAAAAAAGTTAATAAAAACTATAGGCATTGTTCTACCTTCTTGAATCTGAAGCTCTAAAACGGCATTTAAAGAATGAATAACAGAGCAAAAGATTTCTACATAGTACCTATTCTTAGATATCTCACGGAAGCCAAGTTTTTGCTACTAAGAGTCTGAATTGGTTTTAATTTCTTTAATTTACTGGAGCGTTGGTTACCATACTTTGCATCGCAATTTAAACTTTGACAGATCTTGTCATAAAATTCATAAAAAAAAATCTTTTTAAGGAGGAAGATTCATGGATATTGTGTCAAGTCTGTTCAGAACAAAATCAAATGGAAACACAAGCTTTTTTGCAACAGAGTTTCGATGTTTTTAATGTTCTCTTTTCAGTTTCATAAGCAAAGAAACCGGTTTGATGTCGAGCAGTTTTTCTTTCTGCTGAGATTTTTTCAAATTTAATGGAATTGAAAGCCTTTTTAAATTTCAACAGAGCGCACCTAGCGTGCGTTAGTGTTCAGCTCATTTCACTTTATGGACACGTGTTCACTTTATAGACTCAAGTAAAGTGAAAAGAAATACAAACAATAACGAGCAAGTGTTGAACTAGCAGAACTAATGATGGCACAAAACAGGTTCAAAAGTGTTAGAGATCAAGTGAAAGTTTTCCGTCAGAAAACTTTGCCGCCTCTTGATTTGCTGCTCTTAATTTACGGTTCACAGCTGCTCAGCGAAGACTTTGTTCAATTAAACTATCTTTCGCTGTCTTGAGATAAAATCTCTGATTTCAGCATAGGAAGAATATTGTAGACATTTATTTCTTCCACTTACTCTATTTTTTTGTGGTTAAGTGGGGCACAAAATGGAATGACATTAGCAAAAAGATTTTCAGTTAATGTAAGCGTTATTTTTTTCTTTCACAACTGATAACCACTCCCTTGTTCAAACTAAATGAGATTTTGTTCAATGATGATACAAAGACGCATAGATTTTTACCAAAGCGAGAACTACTACTGCATGAATTTGAATGCATGCGAATTCGGTGCACTTTGCTGGCAAGATCCTGAAAAATGCATCCAGATGTCGAGCAGTCTTCCCTTAACAACATGCACCACAATCTTCTGTTTGCTGATACCCTAATTGGCGAAGGAATTGGCCTCCCTCGGTCACTTGGACATGATTCTGTAAGACGAAAGCAGAAACCATGATGTTTATTGAGGTAAGGCGCGTCAACACTCCGTGTAGGCAGGCATCATACTTGTTGAATTCCTGCAACATGCAGTTCCGATGACACTGTAATGAAATAAAAAGAAGTTAGAGCCATAATACCTAAAAAAAATCTACGTATAAAGAAATGGATGCATGTATGTAGAATTTGTATGTTTGTTCCTTATACAAATCCAGTTTTCGTCGGATTTTCATCAAAGTTATCACAGAGGTTCCTTGATACACTAGAATTTACGTAGGCGGGGTTTTGAAATCTTTAAAAAATCCAAAAAGCTCAAAATGTAAATTTTTTTGTTAAAAATGAGCCACTTTTTTCAATATAAATAGAGTAATAGAGGGATATGCAATTAATCTTTTTAGAATTATGTTATACTAGCCGGGCACTCGGCTCTGAACAGGTTTTTTCCGGGTAGGGTGATTAAGTGAAACTCATATTAAATTTTTTCAACCTTAAAGTGCACATCTATATTCATAATTGGCTACTTCTGTAAATAATGGTTGTTTTTTTTCTGTCTGGATAAACTAAAAAAACTGTATTACACACCCTAAATACAAATGCAAGAGCACATGAATCCAGGCTGTATTAAACTTAAACCATGCAGCTCCCAGAATAAGAAAAAATACGTTTTTCTGCCAATATGTTAAAGCCCAATTATTGAAAATATCTCATGTGATTAAGAAACAGTTTCTATTTTCTTACTGTTGCCAAAATCAATTCTCTTTTTATTTAGCCCCGATATTCATTATTGACATAGATGAATGTAAAAATCCAAAGAAAGCAATAAATTTCATACTTACTCCAGAGAAACCTTGGTTCAAAATTTTCATCATGATTACTATAAATATTGTTGTTGCGAATCAACCAAATTTTGCAACAATGGGTTGAAAATTTAATCATTTAATGGGGAAATTACATGAAATTTACTATTTTCCATAATAACTTTTTTAAACTAAGCTTTTTAGAAATAAATTATAGTTTATCCTGCTCCCTGTTACTGTAGCTATCTACGGTGAAAAAATGGTTAAAATCGGTCCAGTAGTTTGGAAGATTACCCCGGACATACATACAAAAAGTAGTCATTTATGTATATAGATTAATAAGCACCCGAGCAACGCCGGGTAATAAGCTAGTTATAAGAAAAAAAAAGAGGCAAAGCTGTTACGTTCTTGAAACAAGACGGTACTATTCGGTTTTTACCATGGTTCGCCTGCCGAGTTTAAAACTTGCTAAAAATGTCAAAAAAAAATTCAGTAAGCATTATTTGCTACTATAAGCCAGGGGGGGGGGAAATTGACACCCCCGCCCCCCTAAATGACGGGCCTGCATGGCTTGAAGCAAAAGCGACTTTTCTAGAAGTAAGCTTGAGCAGCTTAGCAAACTCCAATCAAAGAAATCATGTACAGCGATAACCCCTTTTCCCTTAAAGCTATGGGGGAACTGCTTGTATCGAGTGGGGGTAAACTTAAATTTTGTCTCTTTCTGCACATTTTCCCCTCGCCATTCTCTGTTTAAGCTTTTTTTATTTTTTGTTTAAGTCCTTCCACCAATCATCAAATTTGTTTGTGTCCAAAGAGAGTAGCTTGGTGACGTGAAAGCTGTTATTGGTCTGAGCACACAACTCTTCATATTCATCAGGTCAGTGGGCGCAGCGAAGGGGAGATAGGGACAACACCCCATAGACTTTGGTTTAAACATTGTTGAAAATCTAATACAGTAGTCTTTTACTCGAGAAAATCTTGTTTTGATCACCCCCCCCCCCCCAAGAACATTCTGGCTGCATTAGTGCTTTAGGTGTAAATCCAATCATGTTTACGTATCGTCCTCTTAATAGTACCGAAATCAGATCGTTGGAGAACGAATGCGCGCCCTTAGAAAGTCATGCTCGTTTTAGCGTTGGGTGCATACACAACTGTCAGTCACCGGACTCACGTAGTTTCTGCGCTCAACGTTCAGAAGGGAGGCCTCGTGACTTTGGAACTACTAGCCTGACTGACGCGATTTTTGCTGTCAACACGCATCTTTCCTTCCAGAGCTTGTTTCCATGAAAAATGAATTTTAGAATTTTTTTGCCTGATGTGGTTTTTGCTCTCAGCGATTCAATTATTATTAGGAGCTAGAAATGTGAATTTACGTATGAGTGAAATTACGTACCAAACTGCATTTTGCAAGTCAACTGCAAAAATTCCAGACACACGGGCAAAGGCAGATTTACTTTTTTTTCTTTTTCTATGCTACTTTCAGGACATTACGGATTTAAGACATAAATGAGCTTAATTTGCATGGTAGATCACAGGAGCTCAGCTGTAGCACTTTTCAAATGTAGACGAATTTTTACATGTTTGACGGGAATTCAGACTGTTTATGTTTGAAAATGAGATTCAATAAATGATAACTAAAGGGCTCCTGCACTTTTTTTTGTCCGACATTAATTCCGGGTGCATATCGTATGTATTAGGGTTACCACATTGGTGATGATGTTTCCGAAATTGAATGTTGTTGGGTCTATTTTTTAATGTCAATGGTTTTTTCATTTTGAAGATGATGTTTTTCCATCGATGTCACTTCTCTGCCAGAAATTTTAATACATTTTAAATTCAAAATGAAAAACATCGACATCGGAAAAAACATCGAATCCAAAACATCGACGTTTGAAAAACATCGACATCGATGTCGCAGCCCTAGTTGATACCCAATATCTTGAGGTCCTATTCAACGGCATCCAACTATCGTGTAGGTAGTCGTCCTCCACATCTAGTATTGTTCAATTTTCGAGAGCGACCTCAAACTCGCTGACAATTCAATATTTATATAATTATACCTGCCAGCCTCAGGATATAAAAATAGTAGCATCAAATTGAAAAAATAACCGCATGAAATCGTAGTACATATTTGCAAACCCTTCCTCCAGAACCTTCAGCTTCTATAAATTCTAAATAACAAGGAGGATTAATTTCTATTGAGAGTTCCCCCATTTCTTCCCAATGGCTAATGCGCAAACCGAAGCACTGTCGGCTACCAAAAGCTTTTCATCCTGTATCGTACATGGGAGGAAGAAATACACTTGAAAACAGCTTATAGGCTGTATGGGGACAGGGACATAAGTAGAGGGAGCAGACGGGGCTCGTGCCCCGGGAGCTAGATTTTAGGGGCGCTGAACTGGCTAATAACTGCATAATTTTCTTTTTCTTATTAAAAAAAGAAGACAAATTTTAAAAAGCCAGTTCCCCCTAAAAAAAGCTCAATGCTGGCACAGGCAAAAAGTTAAAGAAATGTCTTTTAATGTGGAAAAGGCGTGGGAAAGATCGACGGAGAAAAAGTGAGGAGGGTGGAGTAAATGGCATGAATATATTTTCTTTTAAAGAGTGACCAGTAAAAGTGTTTCATGCCTTATTTCCTCAATGGATATTCATATAGTACAGATTTCGTAATATGTCTGAAAAACCATCTGGTGCACAAAACAGGCAAAGAACTTAAGTGCGGGAAAAAGAAAATCATCTATGTTCATCGTTGTTATCATCGTGGTTGAATGGAAAAGACGTTAGGTAGGGGTGCGTAAGACATTGTTTATCTAATTTACATGATATAATACAGATTTGTTGAACATTGCCGATTGATTTCTCTCATTCTTTGAGAAAAATCTCGCACTATAATAATGGAGATTCAGTTCAAAGTTCTCTTTCACACTTTTTTAGAAAATGCTCTATGGATTTTTAGAAATTGAACCCATATGAGACATTTTAAACCTACTATCAATCTAATTTTGGCACCCTCACCCTTAGGGGCAAGCAATACAAGCAGCCTCTTGAGGGGGCGCCAAATGGAGGAGGGCGCTATTACAGCCAATAAAAAAATATTTAAAAAAACTTTCGGGGAAAATATGAAATGCAAAAACGGAGAGAGTTTTTTTTTAACCTTCTAAGTTTTATCAACTGTGTCCCGTTTTCAGAAAGGAGGGAATGGTTCATTCTTTAACCAGGTAAGGTTATTTAGCAACTGTTATAAGTATTGAAGTCTACATGGATGTTCGCATTTTTTATAAAAAAAAATATTTAAAATATATGTTTCTGAAAAATTTGAAAAATAGAAATGACCGGTTTTAAAGCAAATCACTTGATCGGTTTACAAATACACATCATTAAACAAACCAATATTTTGCTTAGTTAATGTAAGAGTTGCATTTTGGCTACTGTTGGCCAATCACTGCAATACGGGGTTGGTGTTGAGAGTAGAGCTAAAGAAAATCAATCGCTAAGTTTTGTAAAAGAGTGGTAATTTTTTGTTCCTGGAAATAATCGCGTTAATTAAAAGTACCAATTGTCAAATTTAAATTCTTGTTTTAAATAAATAAATTTTACAGAATATTTTTCAGCCATAATAAGTGATGTTTCGTAAAGTATTTAATAAACAATGCTAATTTATAAACATTTATTCAATAATTCACATTTTTTTAAATGTTCTCGTTCCTTTTCTTTCACAGCAAAGTTTAGGATTTCTAAGTTTCTTAAAATTTCATTGTACACTTATTTTAATGCTGAATATTTGATAGTTTAAATGTAAAATTTACAATTTTTTACTTAAGAATTTTTCTAAAGTGAAATTCATGAAAATATTTTTGATTTGCAAAGTATTAAAGGCTTTTAAATTTTCTTTCATTTCAAGTAGTTTTGTACGTATTAAATATGATGTTCAACATGAAAAGTAAAACAATTACTCATTTGGTATTTATAGTTAGTTCATGAACCATGATATTTTTTTTAAACAATTGGAAGCATTTCTTTTTTCTTAATTTAAAAATAAAAATTACTGAAAAACTTGAGATAAACTGAATAAAGATAGACAAGACAAGTGAAAGACTCTCTACACGATTCCCAATTTTTCAATTCTGAATTCAAAAAACTGTTATTGTTTTGAAAGTATTTAAGGTTACTCAGCTAGTATTTATTATTGTTTTGATTATTATTATCATCATTGTCTAAATTATTATTTGATGATATATTAAAAACTTTTGCAGCCAAAATAGCTCGCAAAATAAAGTTATAATGTTTTCGTTTTTTTAATGTAAGTGATGTAAAGCTGGAACTAATTAGAAATGTATTAAAATGTTTCTTCATTATTAGGCTTTTATTGGATAATTAAATACTATTTTCTAAAATTTTAATCTATTCATTTTGATTCAGCTCACATATACTTTGATATCATTTTATAAATCTTTTCACATTTGAAATCGTTTCAGTATGAAAAAAGTCTATGAGCTGATGATGAAAAGACCACTTATATAACCGTTTTACTGCATGAGTGTAAGATTGTATTTAGTAGCGTTAAGGGCATTGAAGGTTGTTCAAAATTGAAGTTCCAAAAGCGCAATTTTAAATGATTTTCGATGTTTTTAGGTGTTTGAAGAATTTTCCCTGAAAAATTTTTAAAAACTGAAACGCAGGAAACGAAATTTTAGATACTCCCTAATATTTTTTGTGGGAGAAGGCTTCTTAGAAGTAAGATTTTGAACACGTTCTTATTTTCAGACGAGGTAGACAAAAAAAAAGGGGGCGGGGAAACAAAGGAGAGAAGGGCACACAATTAATTGACCAATAATTTATATCGGTTGAAAATTCAAGTGTCGTGATTTCTTTTTGAAAGAAATTGAGATTTTCCCCCAACATTATTTATTTTTGTTCTTAAAATCGCTTAGTTTTTAACAAAGCGCATTTTTTACTTCTTTTCAGTAATAAAGAATATTTAAAGAAAAATCATCAACTCAGCATTCTGTATTGTGGACTCTAATTCTCTGGTTGCCGTTTTGGCTAGAGCAGTGTTTCACAACTTTTCTGAGCTCATCGCCCCCTTTAAGACGCTGACTGACACTTATCGCCCTCTCCCTCTCCTTCTTTCTCGAAAAAAACATAAGTGAACATCGATATTATTAAAAATATAAGCAGTTTTAACCAATCACTTTTAAACTAAAAATATTAATAAATAAATAAAATACCTTTAATTTTTTTTATTTCACAAAGCGAACTGGGTAATATTTAGATGGGTAATATTTAACTAATATCATCGACGTACTTTTCAAAAACAGAAGTACATTTTTCAAGAAATTATTTTCCTTTCTACACTGGAATCTGGGGGAATTAAAATCATTGAAACTAAAAGTTTGAAAGAAAATATATTGAAAATCTGAAAATTCATAAAATGGACAATGAATGACAAAATACTTACTAGGGTTCAAGGAGGAAGCTCTTGAACTTTAATTAGTTTCTTCCTTAACTTGTGATTAATTGTCTGAACTCTGAACAACCGGTTTCGTACATGTTTACACACAAATTCGGTTTTCGCCACCCCTTTACTACTTGTGTTTTCTCTTCTAAATACTCATCACCCCCTATCGCCCCTTTAGAATTTACCGCCTCTTTGAGGAGGCCAAATCGTCCCTTAGGGGGCGATCGCCAACAGGTTATGAATCACTGGGTTAGAGGGTAACGGGAGAGGAGAGATCTCTACCAAATTTTTAAATCCCTAAAACGCCATTTTAGGCAATTGACCTCGTTGTTAGAGAAAAGGCATGTCTTCCAGAAATTTTCGGAAATTTATCAGAATATAGACACAGAAATTTACTATTCCTCCAGAAGCGCTCTGAAGCTGAAGTCATAATATTGTAATTTTAAGTTATCTTTGATAATGGGGACATTTGGGGAGGAGGAAGGGGAGTTATCGCATGATCTCACCTGGAAATGTTCCGCAACTTAAAGTCTGAGTGGAATTTTAGGATCTTTTTGGTCTTTGTCAAGGAGGTTATGATAACGTTCTGATTCCGTGCTTCTTTTTAACTAGTTGCCCTCTGAAGTTGGCAGTCGAGGCACGGGTTCCGAATTTCCCCCATAAATCTGGCACTAGAAAGCACCTATCCTTTCGTTACGCCACTCGTGAAAAGATTAACAAGAAGTTCTGTCAAGAACTAAACGAGCCTACTTTCCCGTACATCGACATCGGCATTCTAGCATCTGATTATTATTCTCTTGATTATCTAAGACTAAAAATTATGTCAAACATACCTTTTTAGCACTTGAAGCTGATTTCTAAAAGCAAAATATACCTCTCTCATCAGATGAAATCGACACATAAAAAGTAAATAAATGAATAAATAAAGTTTTGTCGCACCTTTTAAAGAATGTAACTGTTACAGTTCTTCCGTAGAAAAATTCCTCAATTGTTTTCAAAAAAAAAATTAAAAGTACAAAGTACATCAAAACACATTTTATCAAAGAAAGAAAAAAAAAAGAAAAAAAAACTCGTCCGTTGATAAAATGTCTCGAATTTCACTTTTAATCCGTTGCCAGTTGTTAAATATAAATAAAGAATAAAATGCCCTAGTGAATGAAACATTTTTGTTACAAAAAAAATCGTCTGCCAAAAATAATAATAATAATAATAATAAATTCAATAAAACAAATGAATAAATAAACAAAAAATCGTCTGCACAGTCAGTCATTTTTTTTCGGACTGTTTACTCAAAAGTTATTAGGGGTGACAGCTTGCTTGAGCGGTTCAATGTTGAACGAAAAATTGTTCAAATCGGAAATGTAAATACGGGAATGAAGTATCCTTGAAAAGTTCTTTCCAACAAAAAAAAGTTTGTTCAAATCGGACTGTTCATTAAAAAGTTAGTATCGCGGGACCGGTTATTTGAACGGCTCAAAGTTGAACCAAAAATTGTTCAAATCAAAAAATATGGGAATGAGCTGTACTCGCCGAGATCTTTCCAACAAAAAAAAGTTTGTCCAAATCGGAATGTTCATTCAAAAGTTATTAGGGGGGGGACAGACAGACCGACCGACAGACCGACAGACCGACCGACAGACACACAAATTCCCCATCTCAATACCCTACTTTCAAATTTTTAATTTTTCGATATTCATTTTACCTCTTTATTTTTTTAACTTGGCGATATTTTTTGGACTTGGCGATATTTTTTTTAACTTGGCGATATTTTTTGGACTTGGCGATATTTTTTCGATGCATTAAGCTACTTTTAATACTTTTTTCGTCTTTCTTTTATTTTTAACGGGAAAGTAGGCTAAAAATTGCCATCCACCTCTAGCTATGCGGGACGGTTTGCTATATTCTCGTACGTTTTCTTTTTTAAGGCAAAAAGCTCAGAAATTATCTTGATTAAGTGTGTTTGTTGATTTTTGGAGAAAATAGGGCCTCATGGGTCCCCTATCCCCTTACATAAACGCCCCCGGAAAACTCATCGGGTGAAAAATGCTCTTATGTTTCCCTTTAACTTACGTGCTTGTACAACTGTTATTTTACGTTTCATACTGGCAACTGCAAACATCGGTAGCGTTTTCTTGGAGAACATTTCATTGTTGATGAATTTTAATAAGCCCGCCTCCAAATAAATAGGTAAATACCTTAATTGTCCCTTAAATGGGAGACCCCAGTACAATAAGGCCCTGCGAGGGGGCCCTATAGCCATAATATTTAAGTGGCGATAATCATTTAGAATTTTGATGTTGAGGCAGGCCGATTATGTTTTTTTTTTCTTCTTTCTTTCTTTTTTTGACAATAGAGTATAAGTTGCCGTAGGTACGACCCTGGATTTAAGATGTTTAAATTTTTCTAATAATTTGCCTGACAGTAGTAGTTTTGGAAATGTATCTGATAGTTAAACATTGCCAATCAGCTTTTTATTTTGATATAGTTTTTTTTTCCAACATTTACCTAAAGGCGAAAATAATTTGTCGGCGCGGGGCCCCTTGCTCCTACATCATAAATTGAACTGAACGTAGCAGAATACTTTCAAACGGATTAAACACCAGGTAAATATTGCCAATTAGCTTCTTATTTCGATACAGTTTTTTTTTTTTTTTTTTTTTTACATTTACCTAAAGGCAAAAATAATTCGTCAGCACAGGGCCCCCTGCTCCTACACCATAAATTGAACTAAACGTAAAACCACTTTCAAACAGATTAAACATCAGTTAAATATTGCCAAAAAGCTTTTTATTTTGATATAGTTTTTTTTTTTTTTTTTAACATTTACCTAAAGGCAGAAATAATTTGTCGGCGCGGGGCCTCTTGCTCCGACAGCATAAATTGAACTAAACGTAGCACCATACTTTCAAGCGGATTAAACACCAGGTAAATATTGCCAAATTGCTTTTTATTTTAATATAGTTTATTTTTAACATTTACCTAAAGGCAAACATAATTTGTCGGCGCGGGGCCCCTTGCTCCTACAGCATAAATTGAACTAAACGTAGCACCATACTTTCAAACAGATTAAACATGAGGGAAATATTGCCAATTAGCTTTTTATTTTGATATAGTTTTTTTTCTCATTTACCTAAAGGCAAAAATTATTTGTCGGCGCGGGGCTCCTTGCTACACTGTAAAAAAAAATCCGTCAAATTTACGGAAAAAAACTGGCAGCCTGGCTGCCAGTTTTTTTCCGTTTATTTAACAGAAATCTTCCGTAATTTTTTAACAGACTCTCCGTTTTTTAACGGAATATCTCTGTAATTGCAACAGTTTTTAACCGTTTTTATAACAGGTTGATTTCATCACTTTACGGAGAAAATCTGTTGAAAAAACGGTTAAAAACTGTTGCAATTACAGAGATACTCCGTTAAAAAATGGAGAGTCTGTTAAAAAATTACGGAAGATTTCTGTGAAAAA
>JAXGGA010016555.1:0-26417 GCA_038373865.1 Uloborus plumipes | reverse complement strand
GAAAATCTGTCAGCATCTAACTTGCTTAGGAAAATATTGCTGCAATTATCATTAGGTATTTATTCTTTTGTTTTTAAACTAAAAACGAAATATGTACTTGAATAAAAATTTGGAACTATTTGAGATATAAGTGAAAACGATACTTGGTTTTAAAGTAATATTTTTTTAATTAACTTTTCTACTAATTGAGGAAAACGTTACCCATTAATGTGTAACCCAATACTTATGGTTTATGCATTGCTGAAAATATTTTTTTTAATGAAATGTACTTCTTTTGATTATTAACTTAAAAAAAATATTTTTTGTGATGTTGCATTGGATGCGACATCTAATTTGTAAGTTTTTTTTACTGGCTATTAAAGAAAACTACCAATGAATTCGTCATAATGTTTTCAATTTATGCTTCCCTAAAAACAGTAGGTTTGTTTCAGAAAATTGTACTTTTTAAAAAATTAACCGATACACATTTCTTTTATGATGCATTTTTTTATCAAAAATGTTTAATTTTTAAGTTTATTTCTGCTCATTGAGGAAAATCGTGCCTAATGAGTTTATCCTAAAACTTTCTATTTATATTCCGATTAAAAGAGAAGTTATTTGTTTTCCAGTGAAGTTTAGACAAATTAGCTAATATAATCTCGTTTACATTATACATCGCTTCGCAATAACTAATTCATGCTACTTATAAAATACCTGTAATTTAAACAGTATAAGTACCAATTACATTTTTGTATTTGATAATATGACTAGCGGATCAAATATAAAACATTAGGCGAAACTCTTAGCACGAAACATTGATTTTCAAAACGTATCAACTTCAAATGCATAGGAGGCATCAAAAGAATCGATGCACATTGATTTCTCATTCCTAATCAGTATAAACTAGAGATAGAACGTAAAAAATGCTACTAAAGCAATTTCTTAAAAATTTGAAAAGAAACAACGTTGCATCTGCAAATGTATTAATTTTCAGATTTAATTCCATTCTAACTTCTAACATTTATGCCTGCTTCACGAAACACAGAAACTAACTGTTGGGCAAAAAAACTCCAAGGAAAACTGTCAAAAAAGAACTTCTCCCTTCTCTTTCAATTTACTCACCCTACCTTTCATAAATAATGCATTTTCGTATCACAACAGCTAAGTTTCTTGCCCGCTCGAATAACAAATTCTTGCAAGTGTGAAGTGGAGTAACCAGAGCACAAAAACGCAAGGATTACAGTAGTAAAAAGGTGTTGTTTTTATTTATTTATATTTAATAAAAATACTGTAAAATTACATAAAGAATGGCGTGTGAATAAACCATGAATAGTTTCAAACCGCTCTCTCAAAAAAGAAGAAGATTTTGGCATAAGCAGAGGAATAGTTTCAGAATTTAATTTCACTTAAACACTTCAAAAAAAAAAAAAAACTTCAGAGAAAGAAAAGTATGTATTTTTTGTTACTACAGAAACATGTTAAACGTTTTAATTACAATTGTTGGTAGTGTTGAAAGATTTTAACTCTTGTTGTTTAAACAAAGTCAAAGATTTTTGAAAATAATTTAAAACAGGTAAGAGCCCAGATACGAAGTAAGAAACCTCGTACGAAGTGATTGTCTTTTTAAGAAATTCTGATACGTGTTTACAAATAGAAAAATAGTTAGGTTCATAAAATTACCAAAAGGAATTAATGGTCATTTTAAATACTGTTCTGTACTGTACTCATTGTATAATTCGCTTGAAAAATAAGAAATGAACTTAAAAGAAATAAGCAGTAAGTACTATGATGTTCATCTCACGTGGTCCTGAAAGAAGCAATAAGAATTCGAAGAAAACCAATTATAAAATAATATATAATCTTAAATATAATTTGCAATTTTGATCGACTAACTGTGGTTTGCTCTAACAAGAACTATGCTGATTTTATTCCCAGACGCGTGCGCAAGTCGTGTTTCAAGTATCTTCACAGCAGCACCCCGCATCTCACTCATAACCGCAATTCAAAATAACAAGACTCCATAAATCTTGACATTTATGTGTACTTTCTTTGTCATTATTTTTTATTTAAAACATAAATAATTATCAAATAAATCAAGACTATCTTTTATGATTTTTGAAAGAGTTGGGTATTTATAAACTACTAACATTGTAAACCTGAATAACGACAAAAAATCTTATCTATAGAAAAGGGTTGAACAGTTTAATAGTTATGTGTAACAACGTATGACGTGTTTCTTACGTTTAGAAAATATTCCTTTTCCTTCAACGTTTTTAATATTTTTTATTTTTTTTCAACACTTTAGGCGGCAGCTAATACTGCTTTTCAGAATGAATGTCGTTATTTTTGTGAGTGCAATGAAAAGGGGAAAAAAGTTTCAGAAACGATAAAAATTCTTTCTGGACACGAGGCCAGGTTTTTAGTTACAAAACTATTTCGTCAATGATGAAACAGGAAATTAGAAACTTTTTGGTTTTCTTTTTTTCATCCCGAAGGCGCAATTTCTGGAGCTGTTTGAAAAGGAGTCTATGTCATTGAAAACCATTTTAAGACTTTACATATTTTTGTAATTTACTCAGGAAATTAAGGCATTTAGCGGAAAAGGTATAAATACATTCCTTATATTTGCAAAATTGAAATGCAATAAATATAGAAAAAAATGCCTACATCCGAAATAAAAATACATTTATCATAATAAGCAACATAAAACATGTATTAAGCATAAGATAAGTACGAACAGTTTAATGTCGTATTAGATTAGTGTGCTAGTAAATATTAATGGGGCTCAGAGGTAAAAGTTTCACCTTGAAAGAAGGTTCGATTCCTGATGGTACCCTGGGTGTTATTTCCTCTCTTCGTGCAGTAAACTTTTCTTGTATTGTCATATATGTTAATAAAGAAGTCCAAACTCTCGTGTCAACCCCGTGTCTTAATAGTGGTTAATACGACACTGTTACACGACAACTACAACAGTAAAAATTAATTTGAAAACAATTAACCTATGTTCGTACTTTTCTCTCGTTTAAACTACTGTTACACATACAGTTTATATTTACAAACTATTGCCTGTTAGATAGAAATCTTGTTCGTTTTTTACGCAGATGTTTAAACTCCATAAATTAAATTATCGGGTAGAAATTTGAAGCCTTTTTTTCTTCTGCCGTGAAGTAAATTTTGTATTATATAAATTTTCCGCCTGTTCAACAGGTAAATCAAAGGTAATTCAATGTTTCAGCGTATGATAGTTCTCATTAGATAAATTTTCTGCCTGTTAAAGAATGGGTAGGGTCAGTTGGGGTAACGTAATTCAATGTTTCATCTTATGATAGTTCTCATTGTTTTGGATAAATTAAGTTATACAAGTTAGCATTTTGTTCACAAATACATCTTAAAAGAGTGGGTGCGTATAAAACATGTATCTTTTGACTGTTTATTAGTGAATGTGATCGTCTGCCTTTTTACCCCGGAGATTAGAAGGTGCATGGAAGCACCCAATTATCTCTTCATGAGGTTTATGTAGGTATTAATCGCACTATACTCCGTAAGTTTAGAAGCTTGAGAAGTTTTCCCCAGCAACACTCAAGTTGTGGCCTGTAAGTCTTTTGCGCGACCATCTTAATCCTCCAAATCTTATCTGAACTTATTTAAAAGGAAAGATCGTGCAAAAAGTAAAATTATGAGCTACATTTATGTAAAATAAACACAAAAGTGTAATTTGCATAAAAATTAAATCCTCTAAAAATAGGCAGATTAAAAAACTTAGTTGTTTACATTTATCCCATAGTATAGTATCTATGCGTTGGATGCAAACACCAAATTTGCTTTAAAAAAATCTGGAAAGGTGAAATTCGTGAATATATGTTGTTAAAATATAAATTAGCACTACTACGAATTTTTAACTCGAAATGACGTGTTATAGCGTCTAATGTAGGCTGCGCTAATTAATAACGCGTTTTGAAAATAAACATACAAAAAGCTCGTAGGAAGTCGCACTAATAATTACACTTCTTTTATGCACGAAATGTACAACACCTTACAGTTAACTTTCAACCAGAGTTGTGTGAAACAATTCTTTAAATCGTACTGTCATGAATACTTTTATTCCTGTGTTTATGTCCTTGAAGATGTTGATAAACAAAAAAGAAGTTTAATGAGTTAAAGGTTTAACAACAAAAAAAAAAAGGGTAAAAATATCTCTATTCATTCTTTAGGTCAATTTTATTTAGAGGCATTACCCTCATAACAGGACTAGAGTTTTATAAAAGTGTTATAATTCTCTTAGCCGCTATTTTATCGCACAATAAGTACTATTGAAAATATATTTCCTATATATTAATTTACAATTTATAATCGTTATTTAGTGAGATTATTTTAGAGATTTTAAGTATCTATTGCTTTGGCGCATTAATAAGATATATTTTTAAAATAAAATTTGTTTATTAGCAAAGCGGTTAGTCTGTTGATATAAGGATTCTAAATAAATTTCTGTAGCGAAAATTAAATTAAATTATTTTACTGTATTTGAAATCGAAAGTGATATCATACTAATCTGAATCACAGGTAAATAAATAAAACTTTGAAAAAGATAATTTTTTTTGTTGAAAATACAATAATCTGCGGCAGCGCATAAACAAATCATGTAAAAAACCTACCTTTTTGAAGTTATAAAAACTCATTTTAAACTGTATATAGTTTAAAAAATGTTCTAAATGCAACTGTAACAATATATAAGCATGTATAAACTTCTTGGTTTACGTAACTCTTTAAGTTTTTATTAAAGTAATAAGTGAGGTCATATACAAACAAATACCGAATTTTTCTTGTCATTATTTTTAACTCTCTATATTGAAAAAAAATAACTCTTTCATATAAGAACTTAAAATCTAACTTATTTTTTTCTCCATACTTTCCCACGCTCGCTGAAACAAAATATTTTACTAATACGAGATCCTGCAGAATATTTAACTCTCAACGCTTTCGATTTCCAAAACAATGTCTCTCATTCCAAAGAATTCCGCATTGAAAAAAACAAGCGAACAAAAATGTAGATAATGAAAAGGGTGTTAGAGCTAAATAATTTTATCCAGCAGTAAAAACAAGTAATCTGGGAGCAACGGATAATGAAAGAAATCCCAGAAGTAATGTTTTCTCACTTACTTCCATTTTACGGCTCCCCTTTCTGCTCCTGTCGCAGCCATCAGTTTAATAACAGGAAAAGTACCGAAGATTTTGTCTCCAAGACAACCAAATAATTTGCTGAAGGTTCAAGTTTTTCGACACGCGTCTTTTTTATGTTTTACTAGCTGACCCGGGCACGCGTTGCTGTGGCTAAGGTATGATTTAGTTAAAAATTTTATATACTGAGCAAACTACCGTACTACCTACGGTTATAAATGTGCAAATTGTCGTCCAAGAATACATTTGTATTTACTAAGGAAAAAAAATAAAAAAATAAAAAATAAGCTATAATGGTAATAATTTGAAAACTTATGAATGCAGAGAGGTACGTTTAGAAAATACAATTCTGAGCAAAATCACTCTAAATTTTAATATTACACAGGTAAAAGTTCACAAATTACAGTAAAACCTTTTTTTCTTACAATCCAATTGAAATACAAAATCGCAAAAAAAAAAAATGAATATTGTATAACTTAAAAACCCGAAAAGGTACGATATTTACGAAACAGTCGAATTTTGAATCGCAAACTATGAGGTGTATATTTATGTTACAAAGCAATGTGACGGTAAAAATTGTGTGTATAGAAATAATTTTAATCTTCGCACCATAAAACAGTACATTTTCCCTCCTAAGAATTTGTTTTTTGAATAGTAAATACCAAATGTATTGTTGAACGATAATTTGCAAATTTATTGCTGCTGATGGATACGCTTAGCAAATACAATTCTGAGCTAAATCACTAAAAATTTAAATATTACATAGGTAAAAGATCACATAATGCAGTGAGCCTTTCTTTGTCTAAATACACCTGACATAAAAATCACTAAACAATATGAATATTTTATAACTCAAAGCTCGAAAAAGGTATGATATTTTTTACTAAAATAATTTTCCTAAAAAAATATTTGTACCTAAACATGAGTGAAAAATATTTTTAAAACACACAAAATAGCATATGTTAGTTAAGTATCTAAACTGCTTTAATAAATTGAATTAAGTACAGGATAATACTTTTCCGAATATTGATTTAATAATACTTACACGCACAATTTAAATTAAGAGAATCGGGACGAATATGCCAGAAACCGATTCGACATCCTTGATCGTTACCACTATTGCTTTTTGCTTCCGAAGCAACTGACAACCCAGCAGCAGATTTTATCTTATAGAAGCCAAGAATACAGAAAAGCTGGTAGCTAAATAGATAATTTGCAATAAAAAATATATTGCGGTCCTAAATTGAGATAAAAACTATCCTATCATTTAAGTTGGACCAAACTGAAACTGCGTAAAAAATTTGGTTAAAATCGGTTCAGTAGCTGAGGAGTTCATTGGCCACAAACACAGGGACACGTAATTTTTATTTATTAAGATTTATATACTAGCTGCGTGGCCTTGCTCTGCCAGGTATACCTTGAGAATAAAATTTATGTCAAGTGAAGCGTGTGTCTAAAAGTCCCGATTAAATTAAAGTCAATTGTTTGCTAGAACTCAGTACGAAAAATTAATCAATCGCCAAAAAAATCTTAAATCCCTCCGTTACAGAAAAAGCCTAAATCAAAAGCAAGAATTTTATTTGTTTGTGTTCAAGAAAAAATGGCAAAACCTTTTTCTCATTAATAATTTATTTCCCCCTATTTAATTTCTTTCACGCTCGTGCAGACGATTTTTATAAATCCAATTTAAAATGGAAATTTTCAAATTTAAAAATGCCCTTTCCTTTCTTCGGGGTGGAGATATCTATTAGTGGTTTTGAAAACTTTCGGAAGGAAACTTATCTAAAAGGAATTTTTTGCGTTCTTTCGAATGAGACCAAGATCAAGAAGATCCGATAAGTATTTCGCCAGATAGAGCCATTTTAAACTCCTTTATTCGAAATTTGAACGAATCGGTACTTTTTCCCGTTCAAAAACCACCCTATGATCCTTCCCGGGTGCCCAAGTATCTCCCTGCCAAGTTTCGTCCAGATCTGACGTAAACTGTGAATTTGTATAAGGTACACACACACACACATACACACACACATATATATATATGAGTGATTTCATACCAACTCACCTGAAAAAAGAAAAGTTGGTCGCACGATCGGCTCGGATTTTCTTTTGATTTGGCAAACATGTTGATCATATAGAGGCATGGAAAAGTCCAAATTTTTAGGTTCCTACTCCACTTATTTTCTGAGATACATGCCCTCAAAGTTTGTCCGCCACGTCAAAATACTAAAAAAGTGATGTTATTTAATCAGTTTTTATAAAAAATCGTACTCATGCAAAATAAAAGTGTTAGATATCTATGGAAACTAGTTACTCCAGGCATTCAGAAAAAAAATACTAGAATGCTCATAATGAAAATTGCTAAGGTAAAGGGCTCTTTGAAGTTGTCATCACAAAAACTCGATTTTGCCGATTTTGCTAAAATTGAGGAATTTATTCCAAAAAAAGGAAGACATAACCAAAGGTTTACTCACTTTTTGGTAGTGTACAGATGTTTACTATAAATGGTTACACAATGCATAATTTGGGTTTCTCACTCCTTCTTGAAAATATTTAAGCTTAAAGATAAGCCATAAGGCAAAAACATGCGTTTTTGGCCATTTTGGCAGCCATTTTTCTCATAAAGGGGGAGCAATAGAAACTTTAATTTTTTTTTAAACAAGCAACTGATATGTTAGCTATTCACAGGAAAAGAGTTTACTTTTGGTTATTTCTTCCATTAAGAGATATCCTACTGACAGTATATGCATGTTTTTCGCGACGACCATATGCTTTTGTTCCCCCTCTCATGGACTTAAAATTAATTAAACCAACAAACAACGATATATTTATTAATAGCTGTAATACCCAATATGTCATGAAATTTAATTTATTAAATCATTGAACAATAAATTAGATAATTGATGGAAACAAGAAATAGTATTTCTCTGATGCCTGAGCATTATGCATTCATAATTATAAGGCACTAAATACTTTCTTGAGGAATTAATTAACATAAAGGAGCTCTAAATATTTATATTATAAGCAATACCCAATCTTGTGATTGGGATATTCCTGTTTTTAATTGCAGAATTTCTTGAATATCACATGAATATCAGGAAAATAAATGAGGTCTTTTCGTTTGATGTAGGATATTTTATGACAAATTTCATTTGATGGGTTACTAACTGAGCATGGTGATAAAGAGCTATTAATTTCAGCATCGAATTCCATTTTACCTTATTAACAGTTAAATATTTACAAAATAATTAAATAAATAATTTAATATAAAGCAATGCTTGAAGAATTAAAATTAGTGCAACTAATTTATTCCCATACTGATCTTTACAAAACTGACATGTGCTGAGCACTGATAAGAACTGACAAGAATAAGTTTACTCACTTAAATACTAGTTCACAGATACCATAAAGCATACATTCTATTTCCTACAAAATAATACTGCAACAAAGAACAAGGGTATCCTCCTGTTTATAGCCGATCAGGAACATCCCAATCACAAGATTGGGTATTGCTTATGAGATAAATATTAGAAGCTCCTTTATTTTAATTGATTTTTCAAGAAATTCTTTAGTACCTTATAATTATAAATGCATAACGCTCAGGCATCGGAGAAATTCTAATTCTTGCTTACATCAAATATCTAATTGTTCAGTGAATTAAAAAAAATTAAATTTCATGACATATTGGGTAGATAATACAGCTATTAATAAATATATCATTATTTTTTGGTTTAATTAATTTTACTTCCATGAGAGGGGAACAAAAGCATATGGTCGTCGCGAAAAACATGCATATACTGTCAGCAGGATATCTCTTAATGCAAGAAATAACCAAAAGTAAACTCTTTTCCTGTGAATAGCTAACATATCAGTAGCTTGTTTAAAAAAAAAAAAAAAAGTTTCTACTGCTCCCCCTTTATGACAAAAATGGCTGCCAAGATGGCCAAAATCGCATGTTTTTGCTTTATGACTTATCTTTAAGCTTAAATATTTCCAAGAAGGAGTGAGAACCGCAAGTTATGCATTGTGTAACCATTTATAATAAACATCTGTACTGTACACTACCAGAAAGTGAGTAAACCTTTTGTTATGTCTTCCTGTTTTTGGAATAAATTCCTCAATTTTAGCAAAATCGGCAAGATCGAGTTTTTTTGATGACAACTTCAAAGAGCCCTGTACCTTAGCAATTTTCATTATGAACATTCTAGTATTTTTTTCTGTATGCGTAGAGTAACTAGTTTCCATAGATATCTAACACTTTTATATTGCATGAGTACAATTTTTTATAAAAAATGATTAAATAACATCACTTTTTTAGTATTTTGACGTGGCGGACAAACTTTGAGGGCATGTATCTCAGAAAATAAGTGGAGTACGAACCTAAAAATTTGGACTTTTCCTTCCCTATATATGATCAACATGTGTGCCAAATTAAAAGAAAATACGAGTCGGTCGTGCGACCCCCATTCGGTGAGTTAGTATGGAATCACTCATATATATATTCTCTGTTTTAATTATACAGATATATTTTCATTTTTATGTACCAAACGTGGCTGCGTGATACTGTTTTTTATGAAAAGAGATGACTTATTATAAAATAATGCGAATATATAATTTGCTCGTATCGATTAATGGTAGACAACATTGTTTTATGTTACAAGTGTTTTAATTTTTCATACAACAATTTAGTGACTAGAAAGTTGATTCAGCTAAAAGCATAAACTTTAACTAGGCTTTGGGATCCGTACAAATTAATTCAATATGATTAGCAAATTTGCATTTATGTTGAAAATAAACGATGTAATACCACTTCGAAACACTAAAACATATTTGTACACCTAAAATAAAAAAACACATTAAAAGAATATTTATAAAATCTGTTACTTTGTAAATTGTCAAAATAGCTCTTTTAAATTACTAAATAAAACGTTTTGCTACACTCATAGGAGAAAAATTCTGTAACAAGTATTTTAAAAGCGTTTTCTTTGTATTTTTGATTTATTTGTTGGTACGTGCAGAGTATGCAATTATTAAAATGTAAGAAAAAAAGGATAGTTTAACTCCTACTACAGTACTTTTTCACAAAGAGAAAAAAAATATTTTGTGCACTTTTACTTAAATAAATAAATGAAACAATTGATTGAATGTGTCTTATTTGAACATGTTGAAGTATTTATTTGAAATAAAAGTAAAGATAAGAGATGTATTTTGTGTTAGATATCCTTATTTTGCATTCTCTTTTACTGATGTTTCGACAAGCTGTCAACACAAGTGCAAACAGTTTTGTGTTTGAATACCGTTTCTGAAAGACTGTTTCATTTTTCATTTGCAATAAAGGAGCGAGAGATGAAATCTCTGATATTTAATGAACTAATATCAAAAGTTGTGTCTGCAGAGGTATTCGGTTATTTTACAATTGTTTAAACGCGTTCGGTCAAACCTATTTTAATAGACATATCAGCTGTTGTACAAAGCAGTCTAAGAAAACTCGAAATTTGTTAGTCTAATTTATTGGATAAACTTTAAAAACTGATTCGACTTCAATCTAATGCAATTAAATTTCGAAGATTAGTGGAAACAATATTTCAATAACTATTTTTGGATTATTCAATACGTCGTATTTCTAAAATTTTGTTTAAAGCATAGTTTAATTATTATTTTTTTTTATTATTTTTAGGTTAAACTCTCTTACCAATTTATAAATTACCACAAGCATTTTTAAATTTTTTGCAGCCGTTTTTACGTTAATATGACTTCAGCTATTTTGTTCGCGTAAACTGTATTTTTAGAGAAAAGAAACGGCGGAAATTTTAGTTTAGAATATGAGGTGTGCTATTGTTATAAATGTCGTTTAATTTGGTAGATAATCTTGCTAAATGAGAAAAAAGTTCTTTTAAGGTACGAATTTAACATTAAACTTGAAAGCGTGATGCAATTAATTGAAAATACAAAGACAAATGCAATACAAAGACTAGATAAATACCTTATCGTGTTGATCATTTAATTCATAGCAAAATTCTCCCAAGAGAATGGAAAGAAAATATTACATTCAAGCAAATCCTTTCTCCTTTCCTTGACGCTATCTACATCTTTTCCATTTTCTAAATGCCGATTTGGGTTGCTTAATATGTTTCTTTTCAGTATCCGTTATATTTTGAGGTTGGAAAGAAAATGCGTGGACAGCCGAATTCCTTTCTCGTGTCTGGAGAGTATTTTACAGCGGTTTTCGTTTTTGAACCTTTTTCTGTTCTCGGCTAGACAGGGAGTCAAAATTTTAGAATAGTGTTATTTTGCTTATAATTGGTGAGATACCTATGACGGAAACCTATTAGATACTTTTTATGCTTAAGTTTCCAGAATTAATTTACAAATTTACTGACTTGAAAAGTAATAAATATAAATTGAACAAGATTCATTACTACTCAAAATCAAATCCATTTATATATTTTAAGCTTATAATTTAGTTATAAATGTTTCCCTCTGTTCAAAAACGCGATTTTTGATTAAATGTAATTCTTTTTTCTGTGAATCTATGAACCTCTACTACAATATTGTACTCGATTATAGTGTGAAACACTAAATTGCTTTGAAAATCAAGCGAAATAAAAATTATCGTTTTAGACAGTTTTGTTCTGTTTCAGTACGGGTTCTGATTTAGTTACGGTTACTGTTCTTAAAAATAATGGGACATTACAATTTTGAGGAAGAAGCCGAATTGGCAAAAAAAAAAAAAAAAAAAAAAAAAAAAAACCTTATGTTTTTTGGAATGGTTGCTTTTATTTCTATACCTCAGAACCAGACTAAAGTATGCCAATTTTCGTTCGTGTAAAAAGTTTTGTCTGATGCATACAAAAGATAGGACTCGCACTCTTTTAACTCTGCGAAGTACGGATTTCTTCTATAGAATATCACTCGCATTATAAGATGCAGAATTAGATTCTACATACAATAGGGTACAAAGAAGGGCTACAAGGTTAGTAAATGGGTTTTCTAATTTAGACTATGATTCCAGACTTAGAATGCTTAATATGTATAGTCTTGAGCGAAGGAGAGCCAGAGGGGACATGATTCAGTTGTTTAAATTTATTAAAATGAATGATGTTACGGGGTTAGATTTTCGCACGGAAAGCAGGACAAGGGGTCATTGTTTTAAGCTGTTTAAATCTCAGGCTAATCTTGAAATTCGAAAAAATTACTATTTTAGCAGGGTAGTGGGAACTTGGAACAGCTTACCGGAAGAGGCGGTAAAGAGCAATGGAGTAGATGGCTTTAAGAGGGCCATTGATCTTCATTGGGGTCTTTAATTTGACTAGGACCAGCCAAGTTGGGCCCAGAGCCTGCTGCTGGTCGCCACTTTTGTATTTGTATTTGTATAGAATGCAATAATAAAGTAGAAATCACCATTTTTGGCTTACTCTACGCTCCGGCTCTGAGGTACAGATTTGTTTCCCCAAGCTTTAATTTCATCTCTTAATGAAATTTTTATTGTTTTATAATGACCTGATACATTTATTTGGAGGATTATTTTGCATTTTCGATGAACTTTTAACATTTTGCTCATTTGGTTGTGTTAAATTGCTAATTATGTTGGTCACAGTATAATTTTCACCTTTCTAGTTGCCAACGCTTAACTTTTGTTTCTTCAGTTTGGTTACTTCTCTTAATTCTTTACTTCTTTTAGTCAATGTGTTCCAGGCGTTTGTCCCAAACTCTGTTAAACATTTTCTTGCTTTTATTATTTAAATAAAATTCAATATTTCTACTAGTTGATCACTTAATTTTGATTGGCTTAGTGTAATTATTTGGCAGATTTTGTTTTCAATTAACCGCTTGCCTGATTATCCCGAGTTATCTCGGGCTCATATGAGTTGCAGGTAATTATTATCCCGAGAAAACTCGGGTGAAACTAAATGATTTTACACCTATAAAAAATTAAAAATTCAACTTAAGACCTACATATTTTGTTTTTTTTTTCATTTCCTTGTATTAAAAAATCAAATTTAAAATATGGGTTCTTTTTTTTTTGCAATTTTTTCCAAAAAAATGTTTAAGGGAAGCGGTTAAACATAATCTTTAATCCTGTTAAAAAAATAAACATTTTAGCAACATTGCTTTTAGCAGCGTTTGAAGCAGAATATTTTCTTTTGATTAATTTGACGAAAATGTTTGAAAACACACACATTTTCACGCTATGATAACTCTCTCAAAGTAGTTTGTTGCTCATTAGCTGGTTTTCTTGTTAAATTATCAAGTACTATACGTAGGTTTAGTATTTGGCACTTTCGGATAATTGAAATGTAGTTTTATCTGGTTGACTAATGCATTACTGTAACCGAACTTCGGACTGTATATTGCCTTTTGCAAAATTTAAAATAACATGTACTTCTTAAATATTTGAATTTTATCATGAATGAAAATGAATACAAGGTTACGTAAATTAAATGTTAGCATTGAATGACGACAATGTCCTTATGAAGTTTTCATGCAGTAATGCTCATCTACTGATAATTCTTTGCAACAGGTTCAAGTTATGATTCTATTGTGCTGCAGATTTTATTTCTATATACATTCCTTGCTAAACAGGCTCAAGCAAAATTATTAAACAAAGGGCTTCTAAAAAAGTATTTCAAACATAAAATATCGGTTTTGCTCATTTATACCAATTAACAATATTTGGTGATAAAAAATAAGAAAATAAAATAGTATAATACGAGAAAGAGCGAAACTGAGAATAGCAATAACAAATATTGTATTGTTACAAATCTTGTAAATAGTTGTTGTTTTTCCTGCCTTGCATCATTTTCATTAGTTTTGGTTTTATCTGACGTCATGTTGCAAAAGTATCTGAAGATATCACCTTTATCACTAGTATACCGGCCTTGTAACACTTTGTAGTTTTTACACTTGCCCTAACTTTGATAAGCATGAAGCCATTTTTCGCTCGGAGTGGTTTTTTTCTTTTTATTACTAGAACTCTCTCAATGGATTATTTGAAGTTATGAATGAACAGAATACTCCAGATTTTACTAGAATGTTATCGGGAATTCGTTTCGTGTATAAATAGATTTGAACACAGTTTTTAGTCAGTCAGTTGTTTTCAGATTTGATCTGGTGACTCGTTTTTATTCGCTTGGGCGGATGTTTGTTTTGCTTTTGTAATTTCTTAATTACTGTTCACGTTAGATACGTGGTGCTGAGTTACTGTTGAGAGTACAGTGTACTGTTTTGCTACCTAATTGCTGGATGTTTAGCAATTGTTTCACGCTTTATTGTAAATAGTGTACATACTTGTAAATAAATTTATAGTTACTTCCTCAAGATTGGACTGCTAATTTAAAGAAAGTTGAAGGTGCTACGGACTCGTTACAGTATTTTTAAGAGCTTCCGAATCCCGCGTATTGAGCGTATGATTCTTGTTTAGCAAAATAAACATGATGTTTCAGAATTTAGCTCGCAAACAATTTTCATAGCCTTTGCGATAACGTGATGCGTTACTTATTTGGCAGTTTAAAAGGATGTTACACGCAGTAGGTAGATGCTTTTCATAGAACGATGTTGACAGTGACATGGAAATTTGACCTGTTGCCACTCACTGTGTTGAGATTTTGAAAATATTATAATGCATATGGAGACAATTGTTTCATTGAAAAAAAGTTAAAGAGGCATTAAGCAGAAGTTCAAGGTTCATTTACAATTTAGGGGTGTAGAAGTCGAAGAATTTATCAAAGTTAAGTTTAATCCTAAATTACCAAAATATTTAAACATAAGTGAATTTGAGAAGTTTTAAACTTATCAAAGCTCTGTCATAATTGACAAACAGAACAGAAGTTAACAAACACTAAAAAATAGGAAGGTTAAAACTCAGTGGTTAAATAATATTTTCATAGGTTTTAATAAAGTTAATATTAGTAACATTTTCTCAGGCAAAATTTTCAATCCTTAGGCTTGGCATGCTCAAGAACTCAAAGATTGCTGTTACTATTGATCCAAAAATTGATTCAAAATAATAATTAAAAAAAATGTCAACGTAGTGCTTCCTTTAGTCTGCATACATTCAAAACATTATTATGCGATTATACGGTTTAATGCATCATAGATATTTTGAAGAAAGCTGAAATGGAATTACTCACATTGCTTTCATAGGAAAATAAAACTAAAATTATACAACATATTTCAAACTGCTTACGAGTAAGACATTTACTGAAAATCTGCTTGCCTCATTTTATTTGTTACCATTAGCAAATATGGCATTCATTTTATTTTTAGTTTGAGCCTTCGGGCAAAAAATGTTGCTCTGATGCGGAATGGATACCATTATTTTTCCGAATGCTGCAAAAGCAAAAACATCATTGGAACGATAAAGTTTCTTTTTGTCAAAAGGAAAACCGGTTTTTAGTTGCAAAACTATTTTTCCTATGATGCAACAGGAAATTAGATACTTTTATGATTTTCGATTTTTTCTACCTGAAGGCGACCTTTGAAGAATGACTTCATTTGAATAAAAATGACTAATATTTAACTAAAGAATTGCACTGGGTCTGTAAAAGATAGAAGACAGTTTTTATTTGTTCAAAAGATCTCAGCAAGGATGCTTCATTACCGTATTTAAATTTTCAGTTTGAACATTTTTTTTGTTCAACATTGAACTGTTCAAACAACCTTTCCCCACCTAATAACTTTTAAGTGAACCGTCCGAATTGAATAAACTTTTTTTTGTTCGAAAGATCTCGGAGAGGCTCATTCTTATATTTCACTTTTCAATTTGAACCATTTTTCGTTCAATGATGAACCGTTCAGAAAACATTTTAACATGAGCGCCTAAGGAGAAATTTAAATTGAATGTTGATTCTGAACTTCAAGGCGGATTTCCTTCAAACTAACTTTGTAAGAAAATGGTTTTGATAAATAATGTATTGTAAAGTACTTTTTTGAATAATCTTCTGTGAGGACTCTGATTCCGACTCCGACTCCGCAAACATGGCGGAAATGCAGGCTCAGAAAAAATGACTGAATGGGCAGACGATTTTTTGTTTATTTATTTATTTGTTTTGTTTAATTTATTATTTTTTTTTATCAGACGATTTTTTTTGTTAACAAAAATTTTTCATTCACGAGAGCATTTTATTCCTTATTTATATTTAACAACTGGCAACGGATTAAAAATGAAATTCAAGACATTTTATTAACGAACGAGTTTTTTTTCTTTCTTTGATAAAATGTGTTTTGAAGTTCTTTGTACTTTTATTTTATTTATTTATTTTTTTTTCTTTTGAAAACGATTGTGGAATTTTTCTACGGAAGAACTATAGCAGTTACAGTCTTTTAAAGGTGCGACAAAACTTTATTGACTCGTTTATTTACTTTTTACGTGTCTATTTTATCTGATGAGAGGGGTATATTTTGCTTTCAGAAATCAGCTTTAAGTGCAAAAAGATATGTTTGACATAATTTTTAGTTTTAGATAATCAAGAGAATATTGATCAGATGCTACAATGCCTATGTCGATGTACGGGAAAGTAGGCTCGTTTAGTTCTTGACAGAACTTCTTGTTGATGTTAATATTGCAGGGTAGATCACAGTGAGCTCTTATTTTACTGACCTGTCAACCAAAAATAATGTCTCGCTTTAAGAGGGAAAGGGCTCGTGAAATTGTGACACTTTGTAGTAAAAGGGAGGAAGACGTAACAAGAAGCGTGACATGGCAAATAGTTTTGTAACAATATGCTTATGAGAAAGTGTCACATGTGACAAGAGTAAGGGGGGAAACGTGTGACACTTTGTGACTGACGGAGGAAGGAGGGTGGGTCAAATTTATTTCAAAAAAAAAAAAAAAAACTTTGACATAATTTATGGACAACTTCCAATCTTATATTGAAAATTGCTATCAACTGTCGTGGAACTTGCCATTTTATGCGTCTTTAACTTCCTCTCTGTAGCTATTTTTAAATTATTTTTTAGCCATAAAGCTTGATCATTAATTCAAATTGCATACCGTAGTTTAACCCTTTTTAGACCTTTTCTTAACACCAATGTATTACGTAATGCACTAACTGCAGGGTAAATGAGTAGTTATGAGCACGCATCCAATAATGTGCAGGTTTTTCTTGTATATCATTTTCTCGTTCGGACTTAATAATTCCATGAACACCATCCAAATTAGTCATCTGTAAAGATCATCCTAACTAGGTTTTTCTCTGCATATGTTTTAATATTCAGTGATATTTACTTTTTTATTGCAGCTCAGTCACCAATAGTGATTTTTTTTTCTTTTTTTCCATTCAAGTTTATGAAGGATTTTTTTCTTTAAGAACTGATATAGCTGTTTTTTTTTAATCAGATTGCACTTCTGTTGGTATGATCTCATTTCGTTTTTTCCTATCATATATTTTCTCCATTAATTAGTATACTTGAGATCTTTTCAAGCAAATGTTCCCCCGCAGTAGTTAATTTAAAAATAAGTATTTTAGTTATGAAGACATATAATCATAGTTAATTGGTAGATCGTTTTTATTAAAAGTCATTTTTTAGAAGGGAAAGGTGTAATATGTAAACTTTGGCGAAACATAAATAAAAATGCCGCGGTAGAATGGTTCTATTTATTTTTGTTGTTGTTATTCAGACGAATTTTTAAAAAGCGATTTGTCAGTTATCCATTTTTAAATTGTAATGTTGCTCCTTATTGGTAAGACAACATAAAAACATAAAAATTGATTATATTGTAAGTAAAATAAGTGTTTCAATATTGTTGAACAGTTTTTGTATATTTCTCGAAGATAACAGAATTTAGTGGATCATTGTTAACATGATCACTACTAATTTTTAGTATGCTCATAGCTAGAGTGTAACCATAACAGGTTAAACCAGTGTATTCCAATTAATTTCAAAATATATACATAAATTATTGTATGAACATCAATGAAAACACACAAAAGTGCAAGATGAACTGAAACATCAACATCGAAGTCAACACAATAATCTGAAATAAAATATTCCTTAATCATGACTATATTTAGTCCTTAACCCTTTAATGCAAAATTGTATTTTTCTCCTAAGCGATCTTTATGTTAGTAAGTCTTTTTTATATATTAAAAAAAATTCCGTCGCTCACCAACTTAAACAATCGTCATTTAAAAATCACAATGTAATGAGTCCGCATGCACGAGGAAAAACACGGAAGAAAAATGAGAAAATTAAGAAAAATATCCCGCCCAATGATAGGGTGTTAAATATTTCCCTTAAATTTGACTACAGCTAGTAATTTACCTTTTCCTACAAAAGATTATTTCTTTCCTAAGGCATCTGCATTACTGAGCATTTGTTAAATATTTGTAAAAGTTTTCCGAGGAACACCAGTTTAAACAATCGTCATTTCAAAATCACAATTTAATGAGTCACCACGCACGAAGAAAAACGCGAAAGAAAAATGAGAAAGTTTAGAAAAATACCCCTTCCAATGAAAAGGGTATTAAAATTAAATATTTCCCTCCGACGATAAAAGCAAGTACTCTGGGAACTACGGATAATGAAAGAAATCCCCGAAGTCCCGTTTTTCCACTTACTTCCATTTTACGGCTCCCCCTTCCAGCCCCGGTCGCAGTCATCAGTTTAATAACGGGAAAAGCACCCGAAGATTTAGTAACCATGGCAACCAAAGTTTTGTTGATAGTAAAGTTCCTCTTTCGGCCATCTATTTATTTATTTTGCCTCACTAAAGTTTTCTGTTTCTGTGTGGGGATGCGTTTAACAAAGGGTGTTACTTTACAAAAGGATGTGATTCCTTCTTTAGCTGTTGTTGTTTGGCGGGAAACAGGAGTAGATAACAGATTGTTGTTATGGACCGACCTTTTGTTGCTGCTGACTCGGTTTTTATGACAACACATGTTGAGAAAGAAATGAGGCTCATATTTTTTTATCCGAAGAAAACTTACTAGTAAACTCTTAAAAATCAGGATAATTTTTTTTATTTATTGTATTCTTTTTGATGTCGGAAGCGAGACTATGAAATAAAATTCTACTCCTTGAATTATTTCATAAAGTTTTATATAAAAAACTATTTTTATGCATAAAAATATAGGCATACTAACCAATACTCAAACTTTAACTATATAGGTGGGAATGATGCACATACCTAATTTATTTTTGAAAATCTGCTATATACGGCTGATTATTTGTGACACGTAATTGGATGGTGTTATGCAAAAAGGAGTTAACCCACAAAAACCTGATTTTGAGATAATGGGCTTTAAAGTCAAAAAACTTTGGCAAAAAGCATGGCGCTCTATATTAATATACCAAGGATATGTTACCATGAAATGCTGATAGGGCTTAACTATTTTTGCTTAATGTAGAAAGCAACATATTTTACCATCACAGTTGGATAACTCATTTTTTTATGTTTTGTGGGTTAACTCCTTTTTGCATAACACCATCCAATTAGTCTTGTTAATCTAAACTTCAGTTGAATTTAGTACAACAATACTGCCGTGCTAAGCACAAAAGTCGTAACTGCACTTTTTAACAAAATGGAGTTATCACCACCAGGTGTCTCTTTGTGACATATTTTATCTAAATACAAAACTATATTGTCATTTGAGAACGGGAACTATTTTTGAAAAAATTCTGAAAAAGTTTCATCTGAATCAAATACATGGTGGCGCAAAACTTTAAAGAGTAATATCTCGGTTTGAGCTCGACTGCAGATACCACTTTTGCACTTAGCATGGCAGGATATGTGATCACATCAGATTATTGATATAAAATTAATAAATAACTTTTGTGAAACCAACTTTCGACCAGTCGATAAAGAGTGCAGCTAAATGGTTTTATCTTTTATAGTATATTTGCGAAGTAGTAAAAAAAATCCATCCTATTAGTTAAGGGTTTTCAAAATAAAATAGCTTTACCACTTGCAAATGTTAAAATATTAAAAAGTAAAAAAAAAATAATTGTTTTTGTCTTGTGTAGTCTGGCAATTTGGGCTGCGCTACTTCACTTTCCGAACTGTACCCACATTTGGTGTTAAGTTCGACTTCCACAGTACATACACACCATCAGGACCCGTTTATAGAGTAGGCTACGTTTCACATCACAACAACACATTCACAATAAATAAATAAATAAATAAATAAAGGACAAGGGCAGGAGAGAGAAAGTACATCCATGCCCGAGACAGGATTCGAACCTGGAATCTCCCATCCGGTCAGACTTCACTGACCAGTAGACAAAGGGGCCGGCTAATAAATTAAGAAAATTAAATAAAGGCTGATAAAATAAAAACACCAAAAAACGCATTTGTTTAATAGGCGAATAAAAAGATGGCAACTGAAATATATATTTCCTTAAAATACATTTGCGTCCCTAGAGAAAGCTTTTGTTTGGGATACCCTGGAGCAATCAGAGCTGTTCTCTTCCTACTATGTAGAAAGTGGTGAATGAAGAAAATATATTGTTGCTTAGAGTTTGTTTCAGGATGTGTTTTTTTATCTATTGTTGAATGTCTATTCGACAATCAATTTGCTTTGCTTAGAAAACGTTAAAAACTATTTTAAAAGGATTTTTCGTCTTTTGTGATTTAACTGCGTAAGGAAACGAATATAACGGCATATTGTCAAACATATTTGATCAAAGTATTTGTCAAAACTGAATAGCAGTGTAGGTGTCGGAATTTCAATCCAAAAACTAACTTGCCTGCCAGCAGAAAAGTATTATCATCTAGTATTAAGTATTTTTTGTCATTTAAATTACATGTTTCATAGAAATTTTAATAGCATTCTATTCTTGTATTTTTATTTTAAATTCTTCCAAGCGTTCATATCCATTTGAAAATAGAACATATTTCAATTTTATGCTAATAAATTCTGTAGTTTCTGACGTTATAAAAAAAAGAAAGAAATAAAGTAGTTTATGATGATACTAGCCGGGTACCTGGCGCTGCCTGGGTTTCTGCCAGGTAATGCGTTTCAGTGACACTCATTCATAATTTTTTCAACATTAAAGTACATATTTATATACACAAATGGCTACTTCTGTTACCAATGGCTACATTTTTTGTCTGGATAAACTCAAAAAAAACTGTACTACACGCCCTAAATACAAATGAAAGCTACAAATAATGTTCAGGTAAATAGGAAATGTGCTTGGTATATTAAAATAAATATATATTTACAGTATCAATCGCACTGGAGTCAATCATTTCCAAATATTGCACGTTAAATAAGTCCCATTATTAGTTTCTATCCTTGTGACTCCATTGGTGAAAACTCAATTGGTGAAAACATCTTATGTATACCTAATTTAGAAAAAAAATTGACTATAAACACTTTCGATTTTCTAACTGTTGCCAAAATCAATTCTATTTTAACTTATCCCCGTTTGCAATTATTGGCACAGATGAACATAAAAATTCTAAGAAAGCAATAAATTTCGTACTTACTCCAGAGAAGCCTTGGTTCAAAATTTTCACTGTGTACTATTAATATTATTGCTGCAAGGCGACAATTTTTTGCAAAAATGGGTTGACAATTTAATCATTTAATGAGGAAATTACATAAAATTTATTGTTCTCTAATATAAAATTTTAAAACTAAGTTTTTCAGAAATAAATTATAGCCTATCCTGATTCCTGTTAATGTAGCTATCTACGGTGAAAAAATGGTTAAAATCGGTCCAGTAGTTTTGAAGAATACCCCGGACATGCATACATACATACAAAAATAGTCATTTATGTAAATAGATTGCACATCTTTTTACCCGACTACGGCAAAGCCTAAAGGAAGGGTTATGTTTTTAGCAGTCTGGCTATGTTTTTTCTTCTGTAGTGATAATTCAAAAACAAAATCCAATTAACTATTTAAAGGAGAAATTGCGCATAAGATGAGAGTGAAAATAAAGCAAGAATATAAACTGCATTTCCATCCTGCCAAGCATTCCTTACGAACTGAATCTGTGCCCTATCCAAACACTAGAAGCACTGAATAGATAACACTGTAATTATAAGCTGAGAGCTTTAACCTCTGGAGTTTCACTAAGCTATTTACCGTTGCGATATAGAGTTACCTAGCCGCCTGACTGTCTGACAGATCCGCTCCGACTGCAAACACTGATCCGTTTATTTTCCCACTCAAGTTCACAGCTCGGCGCGGTGAACTACGAATACCGATAAAGTTTATTTGATCATCGAAATCCCCAATTTGGCGCAGCAGGATCTGCGGTACTGGCAGATATTCGTCTGCATCGCTGCGTTAGCTGGATTTGTAAATTGTTTTTCGGTAAGTATACTCTCGTGGTGCTTAGAACGTTATCAATGTGTATGCAAATGTAAAATGCAAAAGTTTAATATTGATACAAAAGCATTTCTTTTATTTAGTATACTGTTTGAAGATCGTAAACATGAAAAATTAAAAGCGCGGTGTTTTATTTTTTTATTTATTTATTTATTTATTTATTTTTTTTGTATCTTGAAACGACTCATTATTCAAATTTCACATTTTCTCCGAGATTGATAGATTTTTTGAGATATAAAAAAAAACTCATACTCATTATAATTTTTTTTCTAGCGAGCAAGTGAATTACGATAAGAAATCAAGGGGAGGTGTTTTGTAAATCTCTTTACAAACGTATGAATAAATGTTAAGCATAAATATTTATTCACAGATATTTTAAGGATTCAATAGTATGCAAAAAAGTTGGTACTGTTTTTATTAAATGCCTTTTTACCTATTAGCGACATCATGCTTTAATAAAAAGGCACCAAAATTTAACAGCATTTTCTGACCACTTGTCAAGATTTCGCCGTTAAGTAGATGACCAATAGGACGGTATTATTTATTTCCTTATTTTAAAGAAATGATGTTTTTGTCGCTCTTTTTATTCCTATGAGTTAAACTAATATATCCAGAGACGTTATAGGGTAAAAAGTGAAAATGACTGTGTAGTTTTAAACCTAGTTCTTTAACAGGCGCAACCACTACAAACATAATCAATTAAGAAAATATCTAGAAAACAATCTTTGTCACAATATATTACTTATTTCACTTCAGCAAGAAACCTCAATTCATTTTTCCAGGACGCCCCAATTCCTTATTTTCGGAGACCCAAAGGAATCAGAGACGTTACTGAAGACTTCTTTCTGTGGAAAACTCAAGTATAAGGGGACAAGGAGAACACAAATAACTTAGAAATCATATAGAAATCCCTTTTCATTCCTCGTAATTCTCTTTGCTTTTTGGTGGCAAACTATATGTTCTTTTGAAACTCTTTTTTTATGATTTTTCATTTATTCTTCCATTTGTTCTTCAAACATATGATAAGACATTGTAAACATTATTTTCCTTTTTGTACTCTCTCACTTTGTCGTGTTTTGTGTTTCAGAAAAAAAAAACCGATAGGATATTTAATAAATGTAGTTTTCTAGATAATTATATACCACTAGAAAAAAAATAGTGTCCTGATCTTATGGGGTAGGTTTGCGGTTTTGTCAGTAACTAAATTAATACGGGAAAGTTCTTGTAGCCACTGAATGTAACATTTCTTTACATTGCTATTGATTCATAAGTTTCTCTTAAACTAATTACTATATTAATTAGGGGAAAAATATACTTTGCTTAGTGATTTTTATCCTAAATACATCAATGCCTTAGTTATTTCAACAAGAAAAATGAATAAAATTAAGTGAAAAAAAAATAAAATAACAGACATAAGAGCCTAATAGTTTTAGAATAACCTTTTTAGGAAATGAAGGATTGCTTTTTGTCTTTGAGTTTTTTTTTTCAATTTTTATTAGTAATATATACACATACAGGGGTTGTCCGAGCACGAGATGCAGCTATTGAAATCTGCTTTTCTGCGTGTCCGTTCTTTAAGGTATAAAACTACACTGCAACAAAGGCTGTTGTTTTTACAGTATAATACTGGCAGCAGAGGTTCCAGTTTAAAACTACAAAACTAGCTATTTTATAGTTTATTACTGTAAAATTAGCTGTGTTATACTGTAAAAACAACAGTATGAAGCTGGAAGCAGAGGTTCCAGTTTAAAACTGTAAAATAGACTGTAATAAGCTGTGAAACTAGTAATTTTACAGTTTATTACTGTAAAATTAGCTTTATTATACTGTAAAAACAACATCGTTTTTTTACAGTATATTGCATTACTTAGTCCCGTCATTTAAGAGAGTCGAGGAGGAAGGGAAGCGGAGGGCAATTGTTTCTCCTGACCTGTTTAAAATGTACTTACATATAAGAGAGCGGTTTTTTTGATTGAACATATACTTCTCCCCTCTTACGAAAACTTCAAAATGACCAGCCTAGTCTTAACTATATGTCCAAGAAAAAAAACTTATTGGAAACGTTCACGGAATGTAAGACATTACGCAGGCCCGTCATTTAGGGGGGGGGGGGGGCAGGGGCATGGAGGGTTCAATCCCCCCCCCCCTGACGTTTGAAAAGTCAATGTCTTTGTAAAAAAAAGTGTACGTGGTTTTGCTGTTTTCCGATGAAATTACCTTGTGTTTGCACCCTAATATATCGTAACGAGAAATGATTGCAACAGGAAATGATTAATTCACAATCTAAAAATATATTTCACTTCGATGAAACTAAGATGGATAGATCGGGAATATGAAATATGGTTAGTTGTTTTGAGAAGCAAACCGTGAATGAGTGAAAAAGGTGTAATAAAAAGTGCGTATCATTGCAGCTTTAATATTCTCTTAAAAAGAAAAAAAATAAATTAAATAAACCTTTAGGATAAAAAATAAAAATAAAACTTATCAGAAAATTTAGGAGAATTTCAAAATAAAATAAACAGACAATCTCAAGTGTACGAGTTATGATATTGCATCAATTATAGGAGCTGCATGTTACACACTTTATTTTACAGCTATGATACAAGCAGGCGGAGCTCGTAAAACACTAGGAAAAGTCATTTTATAAGTTAATAAAACCGAAGAATTTCTTCTTTTCTGAGGGAACTGTTCCAAAACACTTTCTCCCAAATCATCACTTTCAAATCTTTGATTTTCGAGAGGCTTAATAGGCTTGTCAATGGGGGTGGGAAAAACAATCAATGGGAAATCAGGAGAGAGAGAAAGAGCCTGGAAGGATTTTAAAAAATAAGAGACAAAAATGGAACAGCTCAATATTATCGGAAGTGAACTAGCCTGAAACGTAAAATGTGCAAGCGTCGGCTTCTTCTTGTTTGACGGAAGATCTTTTACCTTTGAGGGAACTGATGGCTAAACCAAACTCCCCAAAATGTGGAAATCAGTGAGTTTTTCATAGTGGGGCTATACAAATATGTCAGAAATTTTATGTGTACTATCTTTTAATTTAAAAATTTGACCGTGTCACATTTCTTCAATGTAATATTTTGATATCAAGTTTCCGATCAATCTGAATGATAATATTTGAAACGTGTCATTGAGGGGGCTCCAAACTTAAAATTTTAGGAGGGAGAGATTTTCAAATTAGCTACTGAAACTCCAAAAACTTTTCTAATATTTAACAAACTTAAAATTGTTAAATTTTAAAAAAGGGGGAAAATGAGAAATTAATACTGCCCCCATGCGCGTACGCAATCTTCAGAAAGGATTTGTCAAATGCGGAAATTTTCGGGAAGTAATTGCTGCTTAACATGATCTCCTATCATGGCATCTGGGCGTTATGATTTTTATTTCCCCAGAGCATGCCAGTTAATTAAAGCATTTCAAATGGCCATGAGCCTATTATGTTTTCCTATTTTACAATTAATTTCAACACATGGGGCACTTTTAGAGCATTATGATTCTGATGTTGCCCACAAACTACAATTTTGAAATCGTGCTTTAAAAATTAATAAATTTACTGAACAAAAAATTTCCATCTGATATGTGTTGCAGATATGCAAAATTCAACACGAAAATTTTCCGCTAAATCCACCCAACCAGACAATTATGAAAAACTTTGACCACATTTTAGACTTAACTATGACTACCTTAACTTCATTAACTTAACTCGATTTCAGATAAAATGCTATCTAACAATAAATTAAAAAACTTGCAATAATTTCTTTCAATTGGTACTAAAATTTTTTCGAAATACAATAGAAAATGTATTTGCGTATGCGAAACTATCATAATCGTTAAATTCAATTAAAGGCAATCATTCAGCTAAACTTAGTGCAAAGTAAAACGAATGAAACTGAATTAATCGCAAAGAATTCTTTTCTTCAATGTTTGGAAAAGTTTTGAGTAAACATAATGAATTAAACTTGAACAATTGAAAAAATTAAC
>JAXGGA010016554.1:0-26417 GCA_038373865.1 Uloborus plumipes | reverse complement strand
TGGCAAAAAAAATAGACGGAGTTTTTGATCAATACAGAATTACGTCGTTGGATTAAGAGAAAACAAACCGCAAAATGTTTTCCAGTTGTTTTGATACGCGTTTTGAGAATTATGAAATACATAAATTCGGAATTCTAAGATTGGTTAAAAAATGATTCGGAAATTTAACCAATCTGTTTTTGGTTGTTAAAAAATACCAAACAAATCTAAATTTTGATCGTATTACGAAGAAACAGCAGAAATAAAAAAAAAATTGTCATATGGGTTATAAATCTATAATGATTGTGCAAACTACAGTACTAAAAATAAACAAATAAATGATTCTTGCAGGTTTTAAGTTTGTAATCAAAAAGAGAAACTAACTGCATTACAGTTTAAGAATAATTCATAAAGGTTTTTAATTTATAATCATTTTTAAAAATTGCAATATTGAAACAAAATTTGAAATAGTTCAAAAGGTCTTAAGTTTGTAGCCTATCATAAAAGCTACTGTAGTAAAAAGGAACACAAAATTCATTCGGAAAGCTTTGTTCATAATCATTGCTGCAAACTACAGTATAAAAAAGTAAGAATCATTCATCTATGTTTTAGTGGTTTAGTTTAAATTAGCGTTACAAGCTACTGTATCAAAAATAACAATAAATAATTCGTGCAGCTTCTCAGTTTATACCCATTGTTAAAACTATTTTAAAAAACAGTTGAACGTGTTTGAAGTTTATAATCATTTTTAAAAACTGCTGTACTAAAAAAAAAAAAAAAAAAAAAAAAAAATCCCAATGGGTGTTAGTTTATAATAGCATTATAAAGAACTACTATGCTAGAATAAAGAAATTAATCATTCTTGAGAATTAAATTCAAAATTATTCATAAGAAAAAAACTATTAAAAATAACACATAATTGGTCGGGGTTTTAAGTTTATAATTATTGTTAAAAACTGTGTTAAGAATAGGAATAAATAGTACATGCACATTTATATATTAAAGTCATTGCATGGCAAAAAATAAGCATTGAACAATCCTATCAATAAACATTTAACTTTGATTTCAATTAAATATTTCACAATAAAAGAAATCAAAACTTCTCGAGTGAACTGTTCGCAAAGAGAATCTTCCTACGACAGTACAGAGCACATGAGAAATTTCTTATTTTTTATCCATTTCACATTATCTTGTTTACATATTTTAAAATTCAGTTCTCGGCATCTGGCATCGGAGAACTGAGCCGCAAACAAAGGTCTTGCGAATACAATAGATAATGATGGCACAAAATTCAAATCTGCCGGTAGCGCCATTATCAAAAGATCCAATTGAGATGCCTCAAACGATTCGAATAATGCCGAGTGGTAAGTTTTTTTTTTCCTTTCTACGTGCAATTGGAACCATAAATAAAGCTATCTCAAATCTTTATTAGTAATACAGAAGGAAGTAGTTTATGATAGAGTTTTTATTGGTTTTATTTGGTAATATCTGTGTTCGTTATTTTAAGTCCGGCTTTGCTTAACTTCTTGAATTCAAAAGAAGTTTGATGTTTGAATTTGTTACGAAATATCCTAAGGGAACCAAATAGCTCCTCTAATTAAAATGAAAAGAAGCTGTGCAATTTTATGCGCATTAAAAGACGTAATTAGAAAGTATAGTTTTAACTGACGTAGTATTCCACGTAATACTGCATTAAAACCATTTTCGCAATTCACGAATAGTTAATGCTTCGAAAATGATACTGTTTGAGTTTTAAGTGTGCATTAACATATTTTGTATTACAATATATTTAAGCAAATTAATAAATTAGCAGATAGCAAGTTTTCACACAAGAAACACTGTGGTAGGGTTAAAAACTTCATTTGCATGTCCACAAAGAACAGGCAGATGACTATGTACCCAACTTTGTTTTTTTTTTCTCTCAAAATCATTAAAATTTTAGTTCTTTTCCTGAAGCTTGGACAGATGAGCGTTTTCTGGAAATACAAGCGACTTTTCAAGTTGATAAAAGATCCAGCGTGTTACAAATTCACACACAATTCTGGAAAATTTAATTGCAGTAAAACGTGACAGCGTTGTCCAAAAAACTGTTGCAAGTAACGATTTTATAACTCTCATCACACTCATTTTTATCATCCCCCCCCTTTCACACATTCTTCCCTCACAACTTCTCACATTCATTCCTGCTTAAAAGATTGTTCATTTATAGTCAGATACATTTTGAGGAGGGGGGTGGGCTGGCGATGCATTAATGAAAAGCAACAGCGAAATCAGAAAGAAATATATTTTTTTTTTTTTTGTATCCCTACCCAAGTAGCACACTTCGTTTTTAAAGGTTGTAAAATGGTTATTAACGTTGTAACAACCGCTTAAAAACGTTTATAAAACGTTTAAAGGTTATTTGTGCTACCTGGGTAACTTCCGAGTGAAACTAGAACTCATCTTATAAATGCGAAAAAATCCATAAAAGAGAGTATGACCAAAAGAGAGGTTATAGTATTTAGAAATTACGTATTTAAACCTTATTTTACAAATCTAATAAATAAAAAATGAATACATAAAAATAGTTACGACACTTACCAAAACAAGGTACTTTGCACTCAAACCCTCTAAAATGAAAATATTCTTTCTGCAGACCTGAAAAATTAATACAGATAAATTAGTGGTTTGAAGTAAATATATAACAATTGCACATTCATTTAAAGTGTATTTTTCAAATATTCTAACTACTATGTCTGCTGCTCATAATGAAATTTTGCTTGGCATCGTAAACAAAGTGGCTTTTCTTGTCATAGTTGATTATTTATCGTTAAGTTAGTTAAAATAAAAATGAAAGAAAATAGATCATAAGTATAAAAAAATCAGAACATGAAAAGCTTCATATTATAAATATTTTTATGGAAGTATAAACAGTCGTTTTTCAATGCAGATTTTAAAATCACATCTAATTTGTTAAATTCTGATCATTTAACACAATGAATGCAAAAGAATAAGTTCGTGTAAGAATCAGCTTTACGTTTTTCTCAAACCTCTTTTTCTTTCTAGTTCAAAGAACACATTTATAACACTCATCGTTTCCCACCGATAAAAATTCGAGAAAGCTGCATTTGTTATGATCATGTAACTTCCCACGGCGTTTTGAACGCAACGTTACGGACAATGATAAATCGAATTTCATTTTTCTTTCCCCGAGAAAAAGTTGTATGTGTCGTTGGAAACCGAAGAAATGCGTAACAGAAATTGTTCCTCAAGCAATTATTTGTCGGCGTTCGAAACAATAGAAGGATGCCATTCTTCACTTTCGCCGATGTCAAACGATAAAAGAAAAGTACTAAAATAAAAGTATAAGGAATAATAAAAAAAACTTCGAAATATTTTAAGTTTGACTTTTTTTTCAAGGTTTCCCTTTTTTTTATCTTATGAATGTTTAACTGAAAATTACGTTAATTACGATTTTTTTTCTCTACCTCTTTTTTTGTCATGAATAAATAGAGAAATTGTTTTAAAAAAACCGTAAACATTTTCTTCTAATATATCAATTTTCTCACCAAAATAGACATAAAAATCAAAGTAAAGCTTCGTGCTTTGGAAATGCAGTTACTGAAAAGTGACTAATTCGAGAAAGCTGTATACACCGAATTTAATGTAAGTTAGTAGGGTATACCGACCAGAGGCGTAGCAAGGGGTGGGCGAATCGGGCGACCGCCCAGGGCCTCGCGCCTCCCGGGGCCTCGCATCTCCACTTCATCCCGAATTTTTCTCCATCCGAACTTTATTCCGAGACAAAATTTTAAGAAGCATTTCCGAATCATACAGTTGAAATATTTCTGTTTTTCGAGTCAAAAAAAAAAAAAAAAAAAAAACGAAGGGGCCTCGCTTCGAACTTCTGTCTAATCCAAGTTTTTCACAACTTACGGCTCTCTCGCCTATTCAGTGCTCGCAGTTAGTTTTAACAGAATCCTTACCTGCATTCTAGTAGAGAACATACATGTAAGTTTGTTTCATTTGGAATTGTAGGTTCTCTTCTGCGTTTATTAAAGTGAATGGGCAACCAGTGCCGTATATATGTTATTTTTGGGGGGGGGGGGGACGATATGATCAGGGTTCGGTATCTTTTGTGATGTTGAAGTTAAAAGAAACACAGCTATATGCTATAACTCGTTGAAAGGAGATAAAGGGTTAAAGCGCGTTATTTCTCTCTCTGTTTCGGGATTTTTGCGAAATTAGTTAATGCATGTTTAGTTAATTATGGTAATGTTAGTAGAAGGAAAAAGTTTTAGGACTCTGCAGGAAATGTTTTTGCATTGAGGCTCAAAAATGCTATTTTAAATTATCAAAGAATGTCAGGGAAAATGGTCAGAAATTCGATAGCTATAGTTTCTAAAAACACATTTTCAAATTATCTTCTTTGAACGAGTTAGATACAAATGACGGAAGTGAAGAGACCTCTAACAGAAATTCTTGAAGTTTAAATTCCTAAAATAACATTTAAAACCAATTATTGTAGAAGAGGTAGATGAGCTTTCCTTCTAAAATTTTCGAAAATTAAAGTAGCAAAAATGCAATTTTTAGTAATTTTTCATGACATTGAGGTGCAAAGGGGGATCAGATGGGGGGGGGGGATTCCATCAGGGGGGCAATGTGTCACCATTTTTTCCAATGGCGATGCCATAGGGCCCCAACATCAAACTAGAATCGAAAGCACGAATAATTTATTTTAGAAATTACCAACTATAACTAAACGAACCATTTTTTTTACACGCAGGGCCTGATTTACCAAAAAGGCCTAGTCTACATGGCCTGAAAAATGACTAGGCCGTGGCCTAAGGCCCCCACTGTTTAGGATCCCCCAAATAGTTAAAATAATTTTAGTCAATAGTTTTAGCCACTCCATTTACTCAACCTTAGAATGAAATTGTAAGGCAGACTTGATGGAACCCTCAAAAAGGGTTAGTTTGAATAAACTCCTAATAAGTTAGTTGGGAATTTTTTCACAAATATTTTGAAGGACGATGCCAGAAGGCCGCTAAGTTCGATTAGAATCTAAAGCACAAATGTATTGGTTTTAATTTCCAAATGTAAATTATCGAACGAGTTTTCTAGCACTCGGAACATAAATGTCTTAATAGACCCGTGACTCTCCCCCCAGAGGGATCCTCCTAAAAAAAAAATGTCTCCAATATTTTGAGGAACAAGGAAATGTATTTTCTGAATAAACTAATCAACAAAACCAGGAAAAGAGTTCTTTATCTAAATTTATTTTCAGTGACGTTTAGATAGTTATGTGTATGTGGCATGAGAGAAATAAAAATTGAATAACACTGGAGCTTATAGCCATAGGATATAGGTGAACTGACGAAAAGATATATGATTGTGATTCAACGGGTTATTTTTTAAAATTATACAAGAAAAGGGGTCCCCTGCAAATGTGACTGTCCTACTGTCCCAAAATTTTTAAACCGAGATATGGTGTGTCATACTGGGCAAAAATCCACTTATCGTGCTCACTTTGATACAGCATCTTCTATTTAGGCTCAAAACGTGGAAAAATTCTTCTACTCTTTGGTACTACTGTTACAATTTGATTTTTTTAAATCCCTTAAATCCAGCAGAGCTCGGAATAGACCTAAGTCGCTATTTCGAAACCGAACAACGAAATTTTGTATTTTTTCGTGACGAAATTTTGTATATTGGCCCTGCAGCCGCAGCGACCAAAAGTTATGTTTTAACATCCGATTCCCCGATATTTTCTCTGCACTGATCCACATATGAGGGGGAAAATATGGTAACACTTTTTCGGTTTTGAAATCCCGACTTGGGTCCATTCCCAGCTCTGCCGGATTTAAGGGGTTAAAAAATTCAAAATTCTAACAGTAGTACCAAATAGTAGAAGAATTTTTCCGCATTTTGAAAACAAATGGAAGATGCTGTCTCAAAACTCGCTGGTTGGGTGGATTTTTGCCCAGTATGTAATACTGTGAGAGACTAGCACAAACCATTTGCACACTCACCATTTCATTCAGGCGCTTTTATTTGTTGATGTTTTTTGTAGCTGAATCTTGGAACAATTAATAGAATTTATTGATTTTAAGTCTTTGTCTTTTCTCCTGAAACAAATCAACTGTGAAAAAAAAGGTGCACTAAGAGGTAAATCATCTAGATTTAAAGCACAACCGATCTTTGACAGTGTAATACGAATAAAATTTAAAATGGAAAAGTATTTATTTGCAGTTTTATAGTTTAAATTTATTTCATAGCTCATCAAAATACTGTGCAAAAAAATTGAATCAATCAAGCATTTCAAAGAAGTTCAAACTACCCCAAAATATATGTAATTATTTCATTGTATTTTTTGTTTACCTTAAATATATTTTTAAATGCATACTATTTTATTTTTTATGATTAACAACAAATACGAGAAGTTTGGTTTTTCTTTTACACAGAATGGTTGAATTTGATCCGGAATGAATCTTAAAATCGGGCCGGGAGGGGGGGGGGGGACTTGGGGCCTCGCAAAATTTGTTCGCCCATTCTTAATTTTGCTCTTGCTACGCCACTGATACCGACCAGTGAACGAACACTTGAAGAAATTTTCAATTTAAAAAATGCATAGCGTCGTTAAAAGTTGTAGAATTTTCCACTTGAGAGTAAAAACACTTCAAATGATATATGCAATGTTTGAAAAAATAAATAAATAAGAGAGCTTTTGTGGTTCTGCATGAGGTTTTATAAGGGGGTTAAAACGGGGAAAAGTGCCCAAATCCAGTGAATGAACACCCCTACCAATCGACAAATGGAGCATTTCCCAACCATTTTCTCTCTGTACATATGTAGAAAGAAGCAACTTCTGCTGATTCATATAAGAAAAATGTTTCAAAACCTTATTTTTCCATAAAAAGTAAGAGGTGTTCATTCGCCGGTCGGTCTACCCTATGTAATTATTTTTCACACTGTGATTGAATTTAAAAATGCATGTTTTAATTTCTTGTAGTGGAATATCTGATTAATGACCGAATATCGCATAGTAGGTAATCGAATATCTGCTAGAGCAGCGCTTCTCAACGTTTTTTTTTTACCTAAACCGGTTAAAATGTGTTTAAGAAAAAACCATGGTTCGAAAAAGTTTTTTCCTTAGCATTAAAGAAAGAAGCTTTATTCCGTTCTGAGGAACTAAATAATCCTACCTGACTTTTTTTTATCAAATATAGATTCATCAACTATGACACCTTCCCTTATAAAAGGTACATTCCCCCAAATATTTTTAAAAATTTACCACTAGTTTTGAGAAAAAGGTTTTGTATTGATTATCATTTAATACTCTGTATAGTCAAGCTCTGGTAAAGAGATACTTGACCTTGGACGAACTCATTTATGTTTGGTTTGAAAGAGGGTTTTTTTTTTTAAATTTTAGATTGGCAGTATGCCGATATAGTGTCGGATTTACTGTTCCGGGGGTCCATCGCTACACATTTTTGGGGCCCTTTTGTATGCATATAGCTATATAAAGTATGCATCAAAGGTATTTTTTTAACCCTCTTCGGCACCTCATTATTGAATAGCTAAACACAAAAGTCGCATCTACACTTTTTATCAACATTGATTTCCGGCCAAAAGGTGATTTTTTTGTCACATATTTCAACTTTCTACAATGTTTCTGACAATGTTATTTGTCAGCGGGAAATATTTCAAAAACAATTTTAAAAAAATACATCTGAATCAAATTAACGGAGGGGCAAACTTTTAACTGCAATTTCTCATTTCGAACTCAGATGCAGAAACGACTGTTGCGTCGACTTGCTTTACCCCTATTTTAACGAATGGAATTGCTTAACCTACCGCCCACCAGAATTCAACTTCTCAGAACGAAACTACAACCGTTATCAAACAAAAGGTATAGCTAAAAATAAACAAGTTTTAAAAAATTTAAAAAGAATTAACCATCTAAAATGCGAAGAATATTTGAAAAACCTTCACACGCAATAAAATAAGCGAATCATGCTAGAACCAATTGTATTCAGATCAGACGAGAAAAGAAAGACTGCTTTTTTTCTGAACTGGAAAGACGTGCACTTTCATTCAAAGAACACATTTATAAGTCGAGACTGAAGAACCAGTTGGCACTAAGTCCTATCATTAGGGGCCAAGAGATTCTTTTCAGACAATAATATAGATTCAGGATCTTATCCCCTCTCCATATTTCACCCGCAGGCGGTATGCAGTTCTTTTTAAACGTTACGTTCAACCTGTTTCATTTTTGCTTCGTGTTAAACCTGTTTCGGCTTTATGAGAATGTTTATCGAGGGCCAAGAATTACCTATTGCGAAAAATGTATTTAAAAAGTAATAAAATAATAGAAGTTGAGTTCCCCATTTATTATTTCGATCATTTTTATTTTTCTATCGTTTTGATTTAACCAAGAAAAGTAAAAATACCACTGCCAATCGGAAAAAAGAATAAAATTTAAATATGTATTTTTTATAAATAAAGAACTTGCTAACAAAATAGGAGAATGTTTGAAATGTTGTAAAAAAACTTACAGAGTTCAATGTGAAAACAACTTCTTAAATCTAAGAAATGGAAAACGACAAAAAAAAAAAAAAAAATCTTGGCGCGGTTGATCCCCGATAGGAAGTGATACTACCTTTTTGCACAAAAGCTAATAAGCACCACTTCCTATCAGGCTTCTTTTGTAGTTCCGAGATTTTTTCAAGGTCTATGATTATAAAGAGTTGTAGCAATTTTGTCGACTTAAAGTACCAAAACCAAACATTCTCACTTTTTTTTTCTGGCTGTCAACTGTCATCATATCTACTTTTGAAAATTCAAATCGCACCTGTGAATTATCTACACGTTATCTAGCTGTAGTACATTGTAGACTTAATTTAATAGATTTTTTCTTTACAGCTTGCCTTTATTTTACCAAAATGATTTTGCCTGTATTGTCTGTATCATTATATTTTATTCCCTTAAAAGGACAACAGGGCGTGATACAGCCATCAACAGCTATTGAGTGACTGACTAATTTGTATGTTATTATTAAAACCTTTTGTTTGAAATTCACTACACAATTGAAATAACTCTGAGAGACAACCAAGAGATAAATATGCTCAATGGAAAATCTTTTAAGTTTTGAGTTTATCCATTTCTCCGATGAAGGAAAAAAGTAAAAAGCTATTTCTATCATTGTCACAAAAATGAAGCTGTCTTTTAATGTGAACTTATCACTAGCAGCTTCCGTTCCGAAACTTCCTCAACTGACAACAGATCTCAGATCAAAGGAGTTTAGTTCCTCCTTTTTGAGAGATAATGATTTTAAACTTTTTCCCCATCTCCTCAACACCAGATAAATCATAACACCGTAGGAAATGAACTTCAAAAGGTAGAAAGAGGAAAGGTTCTAACGATTCTTGTATCTTAATTATATTTCACTGGAAATCCCGTAAAGACTACTTTGTTCATCATCGTAAACTAATGGTACTTTTTCTGAAGAAAACGCGATGAATACTGATTTTTTTCTCAGAATGAACAACTTCATTTATGGTTATGAGGAAGAGACTGTTTTTAACAACTCTGTGGAGTCGGAGGGAAAATGCCCGACTCCGAGAATTCTGGAGCTTTCGACTCCGTCTTGTTTACTTAAAGCCAGTTCGAATCCGACTTTGGAGCCCTGGCAGAGTTGATGACTCAGAAGAAAAATGACCAACTCGGACTCTGAGTTTTAAAGCCTTTGACTCCCGCTCTCCAGCGCTCTGACTTTTAATTCTTTCGACTACAGTTCTATAAAATCTACACATATGAAGGACAAGATACTTTAGTTCTTTAGTATCAATACTAGCTCAATACATAAATTTTCAAAAGTGTTTTTCTTTTTTTGACGATTGGATACTTCTTGCACCATGCAACATAATGATTTGGAACGCATCCAGCCCAATCAGGTCGAAACCGTTGTCAAAAATTGTATTTTTTTGAAATTTTTTTTATCCGTGATTTCTTTGTAAGAAGAAAAAAAAAAAAAAAATTGCGCCGGCTTTGATACTAATCACCTCACTTTATCTTAATAAAATTTGAAATACATTTCAAAAATTAAACAGGCACTTCAACGCTACACATAGTTTAATAATGCGAGGCAGCTTTGAGGGCATCCACAAATGATAAGACATTTGACGGGGGAATGGCGTTCGTAAAATTATGATTGTTTCTGACAATGAGGGAGAGGTAACAAGAGATGTGATACATCTTTGGATAACGCTATGTTTTTAAAAAATAGTGCGATATGTGGCAAGAGGTAATAAGGGTTTTCACTTTTCATTCTTTAATTTTATATTTAAAAAATATTTTAATGGAACTTATCACATTGATTAAAGATATATTCTTTTCATTCACGGATGATTTTCTACTATAATTGGTTAATTTTATTATTTGACTGAATTTTTTATTCTTTTAACCAAGCTTTTAGTCTCCTGTAATGACTAGTTTTTGTTCCAAAATTTTGGTTCAAAATGGCTGCAGTTTCCACTTTAGCATCGTTTGACAAGCAGATGCACTCTGTTTTGACTAGTTTATAAAACAAATGAGACATCGCGCCAAGTGTTCTACGTTACGATAATTGCACCTGCTCTTTACTTCGCACACTTGGCAAGCACATACTGGACGACCCAAACCGCGCTCATCCTTTCGCCAACGTTGAAACTACATCGCCCCATGTCGAAACTGCACAACGCCGCCGCACGAGCAGCGGCGACGTCACGGCAATAAATAGGAAACGGCATCTCCGACATGAGACGCGCGACCTTTCTGAGGACGCGTCTCCGCCAGAGATGGTGAGAAAGGCACTCATCACGGAGACGGCCATGCGTGAAATGCGACTGCAGAGACGGCGGGAGGGGAAAAACAATGCTGCGACTGGTTTGCCCCGATTTATTAGGCAGAGACGACATGCAGGGTCAGAGCGAGTCAGTGTTTAGAAAATGTGTTTTTTCAAAGAATTCAGTGGCGTACATAGAGCCCCCGCAAAACACGAGTTCACGAGGTTTTAGGGAGCACAATCCAGGAAAATAGCACTATGAGTTACGCGGGAAATATTTTCAATAGTTTAATAGGAAGGTTGCACTGCAAAAAAAATGAACTGTTGTTTTTACAGTATAATACTGACAACCGTGGTTCCAATTTAAAACTGCAAAGTGCACAGTAATAAACAATAAAGTTGGCAACTTTACAGTTTCTTACTGTAAAATTCAGCTGTATTATACTGCAAAAACAACAGTATAATATTGGCAGCAGAGGTTCCAGTTTAAAACTGTAAAATGCACGGTACTAAACTGTAAAATTAGCAATTTTACAGTTTATTACTGTAAAATTAGCTGTATTATACTGTAAAAACAACATTTATTTTTTTAGTGTGGGGGCGCACTCACAAATCTTGCAGGGGGCGCACCTTAGTCTATGAACGCTATTGGAAGAATCCCAAAACATAATTAGAGAAACGCATCAAATAATGCGATATGGCCGCTAGCTCGGGCAAAATTTATAGATGAGGGGCGGTTTCCAGTGCCCGTTTGACACTGCCCCGGACTTCAGCTGCAAAAGGGCCTCCCAGCACACAGTTGGAAAAAATATCAATATTGTGAATCACAACAATTTTGTTCGCTTCAAGTGGAATTTTTTCGTTGAAAGCAAGTCACCCTTCTACGACTTAACGCTGTACCAACTCAATCTTTCTGCTTTCTTCGCTAAATCCTGACTCTGCTTAAATCGGAGATCGCTATAAGCGAGTTCAACTGTATTTAACCGTTTTCCTTTTTGAAACATTGTTTACTTATAGTTCTTACAATTTTTGAATTCAAAAGCAAGTAAATACAAATGATAAAACCACGTGGAAAAAATTCGCATTTAAGAAAAACCAATTCTTATGGTTTTACATTAATGCGAGTGCTCATTAGTTCTCTGACAATAAATGCTCTTTGATACAGAGAAGCAGGTGGAAAAAAGAAATTTACGGATATTAATCTGGCATTTCTTTTGGGAAAGATTTACACTTGCATGACTTTTATTTATTTCTAATTTTGGGCAGAATTAAATACTCAACGAAAACTTGGCTTAGCGAAAATACTAAATTCTAGAGTTACAGGAAGCAAAAGGAGCTACTGAGGTTTTTATCTGTCACGAAGTATGTCACATAAATATCGACCTTTATCTAAATTCTGGAGCTACCATTAATACAGCTGTTGAACTGTTTTCTCCATCGACTAAGAATTTACGTACTCTATTCTACCGTGTTAAGCACAAAAGTCGTATCTGTGCTTTTTAACAAAATTGAGTTATCGCCACCAGGTGGCTCTTTGAGACATATTTTACCAAAATACAAAATTATATGGTTATTTGAGAATGGGAAATATTTTAAAAAAAAAAAATCTGAAAAAGTTTCATCTGAATCAAATACATGGTAGCGCTAAACTTTAAAGGGTAATATTTAAATTTGAGGTGAACTGCAGACACCACTTTTGAGCTTTGCACGGTAGTATATCCAAGCAATGATGAATTTTTTTGTTCGGATTCAGTAATTATATGAAGGAAGAAAATCACAACGTGTAAAAATAAGATTTTGCACTAATTACCAAATGCTAAGAGCTTTTTGTTTAAGAAAAAAACAGATTGCAAATTGTCATTTTGGCGATGGTTCTTAAATTATAGCTATTTTACCTTTTGCTGTAGACTCAGTAATTAATTCGTAGTGTATGTCCTTTCCTCCATCATTATTGAAACATTTGAGTGCGAAAAATATCTCAGAAAGAACTACCAGAAAATGATTTGAGTTGTAAAACAGCAGTAGAAAACTTTGTACTATGAAATGAGTAAAAATAGGGAACGTTTAAAAAGTACAAATAAATACGAATAAAAGTTTAAAAACTCAGCAAACAGCTGTTTCGGGGCTATAAACTGCAAGCCCCATCATCAGTGCATAAAAATAATTAGGTTTATAGGTAGTAGCTTCCGATTCCCATTTCTATGTGGTTAATTTATTCTGGTTCAGCTTAGCTTCACTGGTTCACTTGTCAGTCTTTGGCATGTGAACCTGTCTTTTTATTTTTATTTTAATGCACTGATGATGGGGCTTGCAGTTTATAGCTCCGAAACAGCTGTTTGCTGAGTTTTTAAACTCTTTTATTCTTATTTATTTGTACTTTTTTAACGTTGTCTATTTTTACTCAATGATTTGAATGTTAATTAAAATCAGTTCGGCTCCGACTCCACAGCCTTGTGTGTAGCATCAAAAAGAGTGTGCATTGGGGTGGGCCGAAAATGACTTTTTTTTTTTTTTAATTTCGATGATGGTGAGTGCGGAAAAGGTGCCATTGGGCGAGCAAAGGGAACGCAAAAAAATCTGAAATTTTTTGGTCCATTTCTTGATCTGCCGCAATCGCGTTAAAGTTCGGAAAAAATGCAGTTGGAGATTTTTAAGAAATTATTTTGGAATAATTTTCAGCACCGAGCATCTAAAAATGCATCATATGTGACAAGTAATGTAGTTATTTCAGATAAGTAAGGCGATACCAGCATCTTAACATTTTGACGAAAATGAATTTTAAACGTAGAAAAAAGCAGGAAATTGCCAAATATTCTAGGCATTTATGGAAAAGGATGGAATGATACCACAGACCTCGATTTTTAATGGAATTGCTATTCCCCTAATAGCTTCTTTTCCTCCCCACCCCTTATCAAAAAAAGAATTTTTTTTAAAAAATAATTTACTAAAAATCTCAAAAATCTCAAAAAAAAAAAAAACACTGCATTTTTTCCAAACTTTAACGCATTTGCGGCAGAACAAGAAAATGACCAAAAAATTTCAAAAATTTTATGTGCGCTTTGCTGCCCCAATGGTGCAGCTTTTCTGCATTCCCCATCATCGAAATAAAAAAAAAAGGTCGTTTTCGGCCCACCCTAGTGTGCATGTGTTAATTCAGTAAAAAAAAAGAAAATATACGAAGAAAATTTCGGAAATTAACTGATTAATCTTGAAATACTTTATAAATATTTTTATCGAAGTAGAAGTACTTCAATTTTCGGAAACTAATAATCTCTCAAAATAAGAATTTCCTACTCAAAAACAGCACAAGGCGATCGGCGGTTTTTTTCTCCCAACGTTTTCACAGGTGATCACCGAGGCGTGGAATATGCGAGTTTATTTCACTCATCGCTCGAAAAGCGTTTCTGCTCTGCCCAAGATAAACATACTTCCGCAAAAGCTGAAAAGTGTGGACTTTCTGAAGAAGGAGAAAGGAGAAAAAGAAGAAAGACAAAAAATCGTTTGCCAGTTAGAAGAAAAAGGCACTGCGCCATTTTCTTCTCTGTGGCTGTTTTTGCGAAGATAATTAATTCTCACTTTCTATTATTTCAAACAAAGAATTGTTCTTTCTGTCCGCTTACAACAAGTCCATAATAGAATAATGGTCGGAAGGTGTTGTTTTTCCCAAGGAATTTTTTGTCTTTCTCATACGTGTAATTCAAACATTGTGGTGAGATCCGCTTATGAACGTAGCATTTTGTACAATTGTTTTCTTTTTGTATTGTGTGATCTAGAAAGCGAAACACTCAGCATCAACTTAGATTTTCTATCGTCACTTAGTGCAATTGTGTTGTTGGTTTGCTAACAAAACGAACCATATATTAAAAAAAAAAAAAGGTTAGGAAAGAAATATAGCCACGAGAAATAGAGGGCAAATAATCTTTGGACAAAATGCATCGTTAGTAATCTCGCAAAAAATGTTCTTCTAAATAGAGAATGCAGATAAAAAAAATAATCGAAAAACAAGAAAAGAGATGAGGGAAAAGAGAGAAAAAGAGGAAAATGTTATTTTACAGTTTAGAAACTGTGTAGCGTTTGACAATGAACTTTTTTCTAATCCTTTTATAGTGTGAAATTGATTATGACGCCTCTTTGTTCGAAGGAAAAACTACTTACACTGAACTACTACACGAAACATTTTATTTTTAATTAAAAAAGCAAGAATTTTATTTTTCTTTAATGAAGCAAAATTTTAAAGCATTCTTTAATTAATAGTAATTAAAAACGCCGAACTAAAGCAAGAATTTAAATTTTATTCAATAAAACGAAATCTTAAGGCGTTCTGTAATAACTTACTTTTTTTCGGAGTAAATTATTGTTCGCGATCAAGCCCTTCGAGTACAAATTTGACTACATTTTACATTGTTTTCAGATTAAATGTTAATAAAACATATAACATTACATTGTTACAATGATTACCATAAACAAATAATAATGACTTCAGTCGAAAAAAAATCTGGGTAATGTTGCGAGGGATGGTTTATACCTAAAAATAGTACTTAAAAAAAAAAAAAAATCCTTTGATACGTTAACTTTAGCTTATTTTCTATTTTTCGTCGAATTTGTAATCACTAATTGAAAAACTTTCAACTAAAATTCAAAATAAAAGAATTTTTTCTCTCTCTAATCATCCACACAAGTCAATATTTAGGGGTGGATTTCCTTCTCTAAAAAGTGGTTCATTGTCGACTTATTAAAGAAAAAAAGGGGGAGCAATTTAGACAGAGCACTTTGATCAAATCGATGTAACACTGAATTCAAGTTTTATTCCGATCGGTGAGTGACACTTGGAAAGGGTTACTCGTTATAGGATGTTTAATTCCTCTCTTACTGCCTTGGCGTTTTCTTTCACGTTCATGAACAATCATTACTTATTTTCAATTTTATTTATAGATCATATATTCTTTTAACAAGTACTCATGCTTTTTGATCTTAGACAGAAATAAAAATTAATTCAATCCCTATAACGTTGCCTTAGTGAACAAAATGAAAAGTAAAAATACTTAAGAAATACGAGATAAGACGGTTAATGAAATGTTTTTCAAAATCTCGACTTCTAAAAAAGATTACCTTCACTTAAATAGCAATAAGATTCGCTGAAATAATGTCAAAAGGAAAAAAATTCAGTCTTTCAAAACTTTCTTTGAATATATTCGTTTTATACTCAACTCACTCCTTTTTTCTTATTTCAAATCTTTTTAGACAATATTCATTTCTGCACGCATTATTTTTTAAATCACCATCGTTAATAATTTTGTAGATGTAGAGGGAAAAACAGGTTTGAGTAAACTCGCGTTGATGAAACTTTGTCCGAAAAAAAAACAAAAAAAAAACAAAAAAAAAAAAACAAAGTTTCCTTTCTAAAAAGTGACAAAATTGCGTATTTTAAAAGATGACGGGAAAATCGACAAAACTTCCCGATTTTCTGGTTTTCCGATTTTTTGGTTCCCGAATAAAACCCCGGTTTTGTACTGTACTTATAAGATTTTAAATGCATCTTACTGAATACATCGAACACGTCTTCTCCATGAAGGGATCAGCATTTACACTAAGTAATGTAGGACCCTATTTTGCAATTTAGGACCCTATTTTTCAATTTTTGCTAATTACTAGTCTCTACATGGTCCAACTCAGATAACTTTCAAATATATTCATAAAAATATATTTTGAATCCTATATATTTTTACAATATTCTGAAATGTCATTATTTCAAAAGTTTTAAATTACAGCTTAAAAAGAAACATTTTCATAAAGTATTCAAATTGCATAAAAAATTGCATCTTATTATCTTTGAAATGGCTTTTTAACGAAATTCAAAGAATAAATATTCAACAATTATAAATGTTAGAATTTTAAAAAATAATGTATACATTTAAGATGTCAAAAAGTGCAAATTTCGTGAAAATCTGGCCGTGTTTTTTTTTTTTTTTTTTGCTTCATTTGATACGGAGTTACCCTTAGATTAAAGTTTGGCTAGATCGCTAGCCAGAGAATTAGTTTTACATAACTACGGTAGAAGAAATATCCCTAGAAAAATCCCTAACCCCCTCTCAGTAAAAGGCGAAGACATCAACTGTCAACTCAGCACTCCGGATATCTATTGTTCATTGTTAAGCACCTTATCGGTCCATTCATAGTGACATATCAATGGGAAGTTTTGAAGGCGAAATGGGGTATGAACCAACTAAACAGCCATTTTAGCTATTGATTGTCTCTCTTATTGAACTAATCGAAGGGTTAGAGAAAAAGGGTTAATTTCACTTCAATACCCTGATTATTAAGAGAAATGTCACTTGGAGTCACTTGCAGGAGGTTGAGTTTTACTGTCCGTCCGTGAAAGTCGCGCCTAGAACTCGCAAACAGTTCCACTTAAAAAGGGTAGATGGGTTGTGGGTGATAGCTTTCAAGAAGTTTTCAATTCAAAACTTGCATTTGCTATATCCTTTTGACACATTCTACTAAACTATGTGTTTGAAATTAACATCGTTCCACGTTGTTTGATGCAGCTCAAAATGCTTTTGATTAGTCTTCCCCCTTATTGTTATCTTACCTAACACCCCTATTTTGGTAAGATCAGAGAAGACCTGACGCATGCGTGAGTACCCGGAAGGTTTTATCTAAGGAGATCAGACAGTAGTAGCAATTCTCAAAATAAAGTGAGAATCTAAAAAAGATAATTTTTAACGTAAAACACAATATTTATACTACCTAATGTGCGGTCAGTTGGGGTAAAAATAAATACGTAAAGAATGGAAACAAACTCGATTACCACACTTGAGATAATTTTCGAACCTGAAGCTGTTTGTGAGGGAAGACTAGATTTGAAAAGATTCTGAGAAATTCGCGTGTTTCCAAATAAGTAGGCGTCATCATTGTCTCAAGTAAAACACTGTGGGAAAAGTTGTTTTCTTAAAGTGTAGCGATCTTACGTTTCCCTCTCCAGCAGATCTACAAATGCGAATAAACTGCCTTCAACCTTTTTTTTTCGGTGCAGTGAAAGATCAGTAAAAACGTTCTATCATGAATTCTGTATTTTGAAGGAAACGAAAATAACTAAGCTTTTCATTTCTTTCTCTTCATATTTCGGTAAAGAAGAGGGATTTAATTTTTATGCTAATTACTTTCGGATGTATTCTGCACATTGAGTATGCATTAGGCGCATCAATACAATGGCTTTTATGTGTGTACTTTGGGTGTATTTTACATAAATTCAGCGCATAGTTTAATGCCTTGTTTGATTTTTCTTTAGGCATGATTTCAGATTACATTTGAAGGATTCAGTGGGTCGCACGCAACCTACTGGTCATGGACTGAGCAGTCTTGGCGTAGAACTTCTTAGACTTCTAAACAGATTGTGTATAGCGCGATTATCCACCTACGTCAATATCATGGAGGTGTTTCCATTTACCCCCAAGTCTCTGGGGTAAAATGGACAAGATTTATTCGTTTACAAGGTCATAAAGTCAACTAAGTCAACTTTTTTACACCCAGTTGTGCTCCAATTTTATCTCTCAGTTTGCCACGAAGAAAGGGATGGATCTAATTTAAAATCTTAAAACTCTTTTTCGTTTTCACTGGCAGTGGTGGCCTGAAAGCTTTGGACTCGCAACCGAAGTGTCCCGGGTTCGATCCCAGCCGGTCGAAGATCCACCATGTTAACTAATGGTGGCTGGGGCATGTTAAATAAAAATGGTCACAAAGTGCTCCAAGTTCCCATTCCACATCAATACCTTTGGGGGTCCTTAGACCAAGGATTGCTCTGCTCTTGGTTTGGATCTTCACGGTCCCATAAATCCGACTAAACCACATATAGTAGTAGATAGGGGGGACCTGGAGAGTGAATTTTTCCTTCTAAGCCACTTTGTTTTGTTTTTTCATATGTTTGAATTTTTAAAACAGAAAGAAACAATAAAACAAAAGGAATTTCAATTATTTGCAAATAAAATCAGAAAACGAAATTGAAAAAATAAATAAGCTAATAATTAAATAAAATAATAAAAAAGTAATATGTTGGCAATTTTATCACTCTTTTTTGAGCGTAACGAGAGCTGCAGCTAACGGATATTTGATGAAGCAGAAAAAAAACCTAGTTTCGCAAATATTTCGGGAAACTGATTCGTACGTGTGAATAACGAGACAGGTGAAGGGAATTACGTAATTTGGAAAGCAGAACAGGTGTGAATATACAGTAGATGCAAAATCGAGTCAATCCGAGACACTGCGAACTGGAGACGAAGTGTTAGCGACCAAGTAGAAAGGATAAGTACGAATGAGCCTGAAGTGTTACTGAAAGATCGTAAAAACACAGGGAATAAGTACATTAGCAAAGAAGAGATACATGCAAATAAAGTAATTAAATACATTGTGTATGTCAGCTTTTTTGAAAATGTTCAACACTGAATGTTGTTTTTAGGATAGGTAAAAACAAGCAGAAATTTCTCTCTCCAAATTTGATGATTTTTGTATTTCGCCGTTAGTCTAAAGGGGGATTTTGTGTTACAAAAAGAAAATAGTCCCAAAAAAAACTTTAATAAAAATAAGGATGCATACAAGAACTGCATTACTCAAGTTGAACGAAAATAATTCTATAGTTTGTGAAAACAGTGCGCGAACGGCTTACTCATGCTGAACATTGAAAATTTAGAAGTCCACTGCCCCTCCCTCCCTGATAAACTAAATCTCATTACACCCCCTCCCCTAACAAATAGCTTCTGACAAAAATAAAAAAAGTACTCTGTAATATTTTATGTACAGCATTTTTTTCCCTTAAAAAGAATATCAACCATTTTGAAAAATCGCTATTGCCAAAAAAGATACTGCAAATAAATACAGGACACGCGAGCTCAACAAATAACGATAATTGATTCCACTCCAAAATATCTAATCAAGTAACTCAACCGCCTGTGACTCGGAAGTTGACTTATTTCGTTTATAAAAGCACACGCGAGCATGCACGGCAGTTTACTTTTTTTCAAACTGGTTCTCTCTTGTGGAATGTGAACGCGGTTGCAATCATACCTCGAAGCCACAGCAAGGACAAGGTTCCGTATTAGGGTGGAGCGAAAAAAACAAAGTTTTTATTTTCGAATCGTAATAGTGCGGAAAAGTTGCGATTGGTGAAGAGTTACAAAACAAAACAAAAATTTTTGAAATCGGATAATATCTTCCGTTCCCGCAACGAGCCTGAAATTTTGAAAAAATGAAAATTTTCATGTGTTTTTAGCGATTTTTTAAAATTTTTGTTTTAATGTTTTATTTTAATGCTCTTGGACGGAAAAGTTACGTTTAGTGAAGCCTTCTGAAATTTTGAAAAATATATTGAAATCGAATAATACCTTCTGATCCAGGAACAAGCCAGAAAAACCAAAAAATTATAAAATTTCAGCTTTTTTTGGGGTGATGAAAAAAAATTAAAAAAAATATGTTCTCATTTTTTTTTCTTTTTTACCCGGTATCATAGCGTAAAGCCTTTTAAAAAGCACTATATTACTCTTAAACATTAATTTTTTCTTGATTTTTCAGGTATCTTCTAAACATGCAAAACTACCACTTTTTACAACAATGAAACATTTTCAAACAATCGAAAGTTATAAAATATTTTCCAAAATTTCTGCAATCCAGTACAAATATCCACTAAATAAAACACCCACTCCTAAAATAAACGCTAATTTTAATCACTAAACTATAAAAAATTTTAATATCTAACTAATTATATACAGTTTCTTAATCCCCTTTTGTAGTCTGTGCCTTCTATAATTATGTTACCTAACTTAACTGACTACCCACAGAATCCTTTAACATTAATTTAATTAGAAACTTATTTTAAAATTAAAACTTCTTTAAAATTAAACCTAGTTAGGTTAGGTAGTTTATAGAATGAGACTGCAAAATGCAATTAAATATTCAGAAACTAACATATAATGAGGTAGGTATTAAAATAGTTTATCGTTTAGGGATAAAATATATTGTTAATCTTATGAGTGAGTGTTTTGTTCAATGGATTTTTGTAGCGAAAAAGTTAAACAAATTTAATAATTAGGTATGGGTAAAAAATTTTATGTAAATGTTTTCTTTTATTTTTTGCTTTTTAGTTGCTTTTAGTTTGCTTTAAGGTATCTTGGTGCCTATAGAGTTCCAGGCAAAGTGGGGCAAGGTGTAACAAAAATTAAGGATTGGAAAGCATTTGACAAGGAGAGGGCACTACTGCCCCACACACCCCTATTAGCCTTATGCAAAAAATGTTAAAACATGTTATCATGACAATTGAACATTTGAAACACGATTGCAGAGAAACTTGTGCTTAAAAGGTTACTATAAGCATCTCGGTGATGATTTTGGAGCACATTTCATATGAAAGCCATAAATATAAGGAATGTATTAGTGTAGAAGGCAAAACAAATTTTAGATTTTGTTGATTTCTAATTTTTCATACACAAAATTATTTTAAAATAAATAATTAAATTTAAGTTTAAAAAACTAAAAAATACGCTTTTAGAGTTAATCAAAGTATAAAGCTTTAAACCATTTCAAATTATAAGTTTACATGCACCTTATAATACATCAACATGTAATATAGTTTAGCCTTTAGTACTAATAATAGCATTCAATAACATCAACAAGTAATAATATAGTTTAGCCTTTAGTATTAAATATATCACTTTTATATTTTTAAAGAACGTGAATTTTATCTTTTATTCAGAGTTACATACATACTGACCAACCCACATGTGAAACTAGTAAAAGCGTATTAAAAACAAAACCGCCATTAAAAAACAACTGGGAGCTAAACAGAAAAAAATAATACATAATATTTACATAAAACTTCATACCCATACCTAATTATTAAATTTGTTTAACTTTTTCAGTACAAAAATCCATTGAACAAAATACTCACTCATAAGATGAACAATATTTTTTATCCCTAAACGATAAACTATTTTAATACCTACCTCATTATATGTTAGTTTCTGAATATGTAATTGCATTTTGCAGTCTCATTCTATAAACTACCTAACCTAACTAGGTTTAATTTTAAAGAAGTTTTAATTTTAAAATAAGTTTCTAATTAAATTAATGTTAAAGGATTCTGTGTAGTCAGTTAAGTTAGGTAACATAATTATAGAAGGCACAAACTACAAAAGGGGATTAAGAAACTGTATATAATTAGTTAGGTATTAAAATTTTTATAGTTTAGTGATTAAAATTAGCGTTTATTTTAGGAGTGGGTGTTTTATTTAGTGGATGTTTGTACTGGATTGCAGAAATTTTGGAAAATATTTTATAACTTTCGATTGCTTGAAAATGTTTCATTGTTGTAAAAAATGGAGTTTTGCATGTTTGGAAGATACCTGAAAAATCAAGAAAAAAAATAATGTTTAAGAATAATATAGTGCTTTTTAAAAGGCTTTACGCTATAATATCGGGTAAAAAAGGAAAAAAAAATGAGAACATATTTTTTTTTAATTTTTTTTCATCACCCCAAAAAAAGCTGAAATTTTATAATTTTTTGGTTTTTCTGGCTTGTTCCTGGATCAGAAGGTATTATTCGATTTCAATATATTTTTCAAAATTTCAGAAGGCTTCACTAAACGTAACTTTTCCGTCCAAGAGCATTAAAATAAAACATTAAAACAAAAATTTTAAAAAATCGCTAAAAACACATGAAAATTTTCATTTTTTCAAAATTTCAGGCTCGTTGCGGGAACGGAAGATATTATCCGATTTCAAAAATTTTTGTTTTGTTTTGTAACTCTTCACCAATCGCAACTTTTCCGCACTATTACGATTCGAAAATAAAAACTTTGTTTTTTTCGCTCCACCCTATTCCGTATTGCTGGAAAATGATGATATCACCGAAGAGCGCGTCATTTCCAAAAAGTAACTTAGAATTACTGGTTTCGCATTGTCCTTTCGGTTTAGAATGGTGTCGTATGCCAACGAAATTTTACCCCGGGAAAATTATTCCTTCTTTATTAAATTGCATTAAAAAGATGAGCTCATAGATTTTTAAAAATAGTGATGATTTAATTAGTTGTTCTCGGAATACATATATTGCGTATTCTTCAAACACAAAAGAGCCCAATAGCGGAAGGAGAAATTTTTTCATGGTAAGGGAGAGGTGTTCACTTATAAATACATAGCTACTAGGGATGAACCGATTAATCGGCAGTACCGATTAATTGGCCATAATCGGCCACTTTGTCGATTATTAATAATCGGCAAAATCGGGCCGATTAATCGGCGGAAAAAATATTTTTTAAATATTATTTTTTAAAGTAAACCATTACTAAGAAATTGTGATGAATAATTTTATTAACAGTAATAATAATCATCACCGTTGATGTAAAGTTTTTAATACATTAATTCTCCTACTTTGAATAAAAATACACGTAGTTAATGTAGCAACATTTTTCATGCGTCGATACTTTTCTCCTTGCTTTTAGATAATCTTCAATTTTCAAAGAATAAAAGTCTTGAACTACATAGCTACTAATAATTGAGAAATTGAAACTGAAGGAACTTCAAAATTGGATTGCTCACCGCACAGACTCCCCTCCTTTTTTTTTTTTTTTTGAATTTTCATGTCTAGTTTACATAATTAGCAATGTGTTAATGCAATATTATTGACAATAATACAAAAATTAGTTCATTTAGAAATTTGATAAAATTTTGAAATTATTTTAGGAAAATTAGGAAAATGGAAGAAAAAATGAGGAACTATTTCAAAAGTTAGAATTGTAAAAAAAAACGAAGAAAAAAAGTGTAACGGTGAAATTGGTAGTACTGAAAACAACCATTTTAATCATTAATCGGCCGATTATCAACTGCCGATTAATCGGCGATCGGTAATCGGCCAATTTGCTTATCGGTGCATCCCTAATAGCTACATCACTGCATGCATATGTAACCGTTTAAGTATAATGCAGTAATTTCATAGAATACTTAGTTATTCCATGAAATAACTGATCGTATCCGTTAAAGTGTGTAATATGTTAATAATTTGACACTTTAACTAGTTATTCAATGAAATAATTAGGTATTCTATAAATGAACTAATGACAGGCAGTCAAAGTGTAAAGTAAACAATTTATCTAAAATGAAATAAGTAGGTGTTCTATAAATAAGCTAATGATAGACAATTGAAATAAAAAAGAAGCAATTTATCTAATTTATGCAACGGATAAATGGAAACGTACCATAAAATCATTTGTTACAACAAGAATTACTAAAATGACACTTGGAATAACAAAGAACATTATTTCTAAAACAAAAACATTTTTAGATTTCATACATCAACATGGATTTCATACTTAAACGGTAACACATATACACATACACTCATATACATATAGTTTTAATAGCAAAGAGTTTAATATCTAATGTGGTTCTTCCGTTCCTTCCCCCTGAGGAATGAACGGAAAATCTCTGCAAATGTTGAATTCATATTTTTTGGCTACACCAACTGGCTGCAAAACAATTGAAAAAAGTGTGACCTCAAAGAAAGGTATCGTAACTCGAATGATTAGTGATCATAAAACGCAGAGGAGAATAAGCTCTTAGAGTTAAAAAACATTTAATTAATGCTTGTTTAAAAGAAATGAAAGTGTTGATAAATTTCTGCTACTTTTGCTTCATTGAAAACCATTTTTAGCTTTAAAAAATTAACAAACAAAGCAATTTCAGCTTTTATTTTTTCGCTAACTACAACACATACACAGAAGCACTTAAAAATTGGTCTTGTGCAAATAAAATGTAATAACTATCTCTTGTTAACAAAGTAAATGAAAACAATATAATGTAAAAAACAAAATAACTACTGATTATTCCGCTTATTATGTAGCTGTGTTAAAACGAATTAAGAACATGATGAATGGGCCCGTGACTAATTTGCGTCATGATGAACTGATGAGATGAATTTTATTCAACGACGCGCGAAGAATAGACTGAACACCTGAAACTGGAGTAGTTTTCTTTGCAATGTTTCTTTTACAATCAAAAAGCTACATTTACAGGGATTGAAATGACGTAATTGTCGCAACTGATAATAATGTAATAATGACGGATCACACAGACTGCAATGCAGTGGCATTAAAATGAATAAAATTGAAGGACAAGATACATGGACAGGCGAAGAATTTGTCTCACAATGAACTGTTGAGAAAAATTCAATAACCAACAAAGAATAGTCTACTCTACTCTAAAGGCGATGAATTAAACTACGTTTCTTTGCAACGCGTCTCCTATGACAAAGAAGCTACATTTACAGGGATTGAAATGACGTAATTATCGCAACTGATAATAGTGTAATAAATACGGATAAATACAGGTTGTAATGCAGTGGCATAAAATGAATTAAGAAGGACAGGATAAATGGACGAGCGAAGAATTTGTCTCATAATGAACTTATTATTAGAATTCAATAGCGAGCAAAGAATAGTCAGACGGCTATGAGCTGAACTATGTTTCTTTGCAATGGGTCTACTATGATAAAGAAGCTACATTTACAGGGATTGAAATGACAAAACAATCTTAACTGATAACAACGTTATCAAAACTAAACATAATTATACAGCTTGCAACTGAGTTATAATAAATTAATTAATAAAATTTACAAATTGAAACATGGAGGATTTGCATCAGAATGAATTGATGAGATTAATTAAATGATGTGCGAAGAATTGACAGAAGATGATGAACTGAAGGTTTTTTTTTCGCATTCTACAACAGATTTAATAACTAAGAAAAGAAAGCTGCATAATATCTGCAACATTTCTAAGCTTAAATGGTAAAACACAAAACAAAGCTTTACTTGAAGAGGGTAAAATAATAACGGAGAAACTAACATTCGTTTACTTCTGTTTTCATAAAAAAAGTACATAATTACAAAACAATAACTATCACACCTACTACTAATAAACAAATAATTGGAACAAGAACTATTAATGCCACTATTCTCCTTTTAAAAAAGTCATTTCAAAGATTCTACTGATGGGTTGTGTAACGCAATAAAAAAAAAAAAGGAATTTTCAACAATGTTGCCTGCATTGTTATTTTCAAGAAACGATTGAAACATTTCCTGTTTTTTATTCGATGCTCCTTTCGAATGTTCAGATGTGTAATCTTGCCGACACATTGTGTATTTGCTCCCCAATTCAAAAGTAAAAACAAAGAGTTTAGATGTTTCATTATAGGTCAAACGATTCTGATTGTGAGCGTAAAACAGTGGGAGTTCTTCAATCAGGAAATGGAAAAATTTGTTGCCGATATCTTCAGGTTATTCTTTCATGCAAAATAAATGTAACTTGATTAAGATAGTAATAACTTAATTAGGAAAAAAATATTGCTTTATGTGTGCTATCAATAAAATAAGTTTTATCAGATGTTCTGATTTTTTTTCATAGATCTTTCAGCTCACAAATACTGTGAAAGTCTTAGGATGTACGTACTTTGCCACAGCACACTCATAAGATCTAAAATTGGGTTGAACTAACGTGATGTTAAAAGCATTTTATTATGTCTGCAACGAAAATTAAGAAAAAAAAGAAGAAGAAGAAGAAAATATATACAAGTGCTTAGTGAGAAAAAAAGCTTTTCT
>JAXGGA010016553.1:0-26418 GCA_038373865.1 Uloborus plumipes | reverse complement strand
TGTAAAAATGATTAACAGGTAATAATTTATAAGGATAATATAAGTTTTTTTTTGTATTTCAAAGTACTTTTTCATGTTATTAAAACTGTTGAATTTATAGGCTACTTTAATGTGCATTAAATCTTTATGTAAACGTTATACTTTTTTGCTATTAGCGCTAAAATATTAGAAAATATAATTGAATTATTAGTAAAATATATTATTTTGCAAAGGGAGGGGTCTGTTATACATCAGTAAAGCTTTTAACAAGGTTATAAAATTTGGAAATTATAGCTGTCGATTTCTGTAAGTCCGCTGAATTTAATGTTACTTTCAAGCGTGTGAATTTAATAGATATAAATATTCCATTTCGTTTCCTATTCTGGTAAATCGTTAGTGGTATCTGTGAATAACTTTGGGGTATATAAATACATAATTTGTTGTTCTGCTTGTCTTGCATTCTTTTTACTCTATAGATGTTCGATATAATTGAAAATTAAGAGAGGGAAAAAGTTCATATTTTAAGGTAGCACTAAGTACTCAACACTAAACTTGCTTTTTATTTTTTTAATTAGACGAGATGTTAAGCGAAACCCAATAAATATGGTTTTTAAGGGGACTAAACCATTTAAGTTCTTCATTTAAAATTTATGTACCTTGTCCCCACGAGATACTTCATCATGGCAAGTAATCCGGAAATTTTCTTTAATTAATAATTAATCGGATAATCACTAACAACGTTTTATAGAAATTCCTATTTAAAGAAAAGGTATATAAAAATTTTTAACTGTCTAATGATTAATAATTCTTGAGCTGATAAAACAGATGCTAATATATATAGATATACACATATCGCATTAAGAGTAATTATAAAAGAATATCTATACCTTAAACCACAAACACTTTAATAAAAAATTTATATTTTTCCCCTTTTACTTAAAAATAAATTTGTAAGATACTATCTTGTTCGCAAAAAAAAAAAAAAAAAAAAATCAAAAATATGTAAAAATATAAAATATAGTATTATTGTAACACTCTCAGAACTGTTTTAGAAGGGCGCGAACATTCATTTTTCCTATGAATCAAGAACAGTAATCAAATACATTTGGAGCACTGGTTTTAATTTTTAAAAGAAAATTGCATTTCCATAAATTGCTTTCCGTGTGTACATATAGATGGCACTACTACGTATTTTGGGATGAATTTACATAGAAGTTATTTCTATGTTTATTTTTGAAATAAAACACTTTTTAGCTTGATTCTAACAATTTTAAACGTTTATTTATTTTACGATGACAAAGCAGCTAATACCTAACCCCCACCCCCTCCTAGCAGACGTTTACACTCTGTTTTGACATTTTTCTTTCACTTCCCGTACTTTCCGAACCTATGGGCGGCGATAGTCGATTGATTGACAGCAATTCGACCAATGATAGCGCGCATCTTTTCGCATGTCCAAAATCGAGTACGGTATGCTTAAATGCAACCCGGTTATCTTTCCTTCTATTTTAACAATTGGGACTGTTTAAGCGTAAGCAGGTCAGCAGTCGACTTGTCAGAGACAGACTGTGCCTCCTTATTCAAAATGAAGTAACGTGTATTTTTTTCAGAACTGCAAAATTGTGTCTCTGCAGTTCGCATAACTCCTATCGAAGGGAGTAGTAAGCCATCATCTTGTCTGCTGACCTATCTTAAAAATGGTGAGTGTCCGTATACTAACGGTAAGTCTTAATATTTAAGTAAAAATTGGAGTTGGTTGCTTACCAGAAAAGTACCCGGTCATGGAATAATGAATTTTTTTTTTTTAATGAGTACCAATTGAAAGAGCATTGTAAAACATGTTTCTGGACGCATGCGTTTTTGCCCTCGCGCCACCGTTATTGAAATATAAGGTCCTAAAGTCAGCTGATTTTTTTTTGAAAATTCGCCAATTTTAGCGAGTTATAATGAAACTGAACGCTGCAGCGCGATTACACTATTTGCGTCCAGCGGGAAACCTAATTCCCATTTTTGGTCATCTGCAAAGCTTGTTTAAAACGGCTTTACAATAATCTTTTACTTTACCTGTGCGTGTTAAAGCAAAAAGCTACTATCAAGCCTATGACATGGAAAGCAGAGAGCTTTTTAAGGAGGAAAAACAACTTTAATCAACATCAAAATTAAATTTTATCATTAATTGCGATTAAAGCAGGTCCCTTGTTTAAGGGGCCCATGAGACAACTGAACCTCCCGTTTTTTTTTCCCATCATTTTTTTAAGTGTTCGTACAATTCTGTAGCACCGGGGGGGGGGGGACGGTGGTATTTGGGGTTTTCAATTGTAAAAATTGCAAATATAAATTTTTTCAAACCACTTTTCTGTTAGTGGGTCCCCTATAACTCAAGGTGAGTTCCCCTGAATATTTTTGTCAACTGCATTACTGGGTATATAGGAATGGTCTTTCAAAAAAAAAAAAGTGCTCAAATAGGACTGTTCAAGCAAAGTTGTTAGGGACTAGGCTCGGGGGGGGGGGGGGCAGTTTTTTTTTTTTTGACCTGCTAAAATTGAATAACAATGTGTTCAAATAAAACAATCGAACAGGAATTAGGTGTTTTGTCTGAGATATTTCGAACGAAAAAATCGTTCGTTTGAATCGGACTTGTTCCCTCAAAAGTTATAAAGGAGGCCAGGGGGAAAAAAACGGAAATTCGAAATTGAAATATTGTTCAAATCAAAAAGTCGAATATGGGAGTGTATTGTCCTCACGGAGATCTTTCGATCAAAAAAAAAATCGAATCGAGCTATACATTCAAAAGTTATTGCCGGGGGGGGGGGGCAAAAGAACTGACCAATAGACAGACTGACAGGAACAGTTTCCGCAGCTAAAAACCCAAATTTCCTACTTTAAATTTCTCTGTGTATTTTATTATTTTTATTAAGTTGTGCTTTTTCGACTCAATTGTTTTGAGCGTGTTTTTTTTTTTTTTTTCCTCAATGCATCAGGTCTTCTTTCATGATTTTTTTTCACCTATTTTCTACTTTTACAGAAAAGTAAGCTAAAACTTGCATTGATTTACAATTTTGTTAGTCTTTTCCTACCCGTTGATCATAAAGCAGAACTAGTAAAAGTTATTCTAGTGTTTTTAAACAGTACGAAATTAACATGCAATATGTTGTACATTTACGTTATACAGAGACTTTTTGCTACAGTGACCAATTTTGTTCGAACGGCATGGGTTTTTACAATGAATGTCGACTCTATTAGTATATTTTAAGAATGGAAATAACTATTTCCCTCCACATTTGATGTAATTTCCGACATGGATATAATTTTGCAGCTATTGACATTTACTATTCGTATTCTTTTTTAAATTTCTATTTATTTTTTCTCGATTTCAATTTAAAAAAATAAATGTTTTTGCTAAAAGTGAGCAGATAGTGAAACTTCTTGCATCGATCTTTTTTTTTTTTTTTTTGAAATGAGAACTGATATCATATTCCATGACAATTTAATTTCTACCTCAAAGACTATTTATTTCATTTTTTGTACATGAGCTCATATTAGCTGCTCTTCATACTTGTTTAATTATCCTGAATTATTCATTAAAAAACACGTGCGATATATTTTAACGTATAATAATTAACATATATAACTTAGTTCAGTAAAAAAACTTAAAATAACTAAAATTTTAAAATGTATTGTTATCATGCGTAAAAAGATAAAACTTTAGCTTCTTTGTTATGTTTTCGCTCCTCTGGATAAAGCACTCTGTTTTCCACATCATAGTCTTGACCAGCATTCTTTATTTTAGCTCATACACGTAGTTAACGTAAAACATCTTTTATTTTCTTTGCTCTTTCGAATGGTACCATTTTTAACTTTTTTCATTTTTTCTTAAGTCGAGTACTTTCCTGGTTAGGATTTAAGATGTGGTTTTATGTTTATATTTTATGAAAATCGATCGAACGGTTTTGACGCTACGCGGGTCACAGACATACAAACAGAAAGAAGGAAGGAAAGACAGACCCACCTTCAGCTTTATTATTAGTAGCGACTTGTGAGAAATATGTGTGAACTGCAATTTAAAGACCACATTGAAATTTAAAAAAAAAAAGTCGTAATTCTTGTTTTTTTCCCCTTAGTATTCTGTTAAATTGATTTTTCAGATTCTCGATCTGGTTATTTCGGTCTGTTTATTCCGGATTTTTTAAGACTAAAAATGAAATACGGGAATTTACTTAAAAAAAAAAGGAATTTTCTTTCTACTTAGCATGCTTTTGCCCACTGTTTATAAAATAATTAGTAATGTAAGCGGAATTGCATAAAATGCAAAACAATCGCGAAGATTCAAAATGCTTCACATCACTTACCCGTAGCGGAAATGCACTGGATAAGTATTTATAGATTCTTATTTGTTGCGTAAAAATTTCAACTTTGAAATCTCATTTCCAGCATTTTGCTTATATTTGGATGTCAAAAGTCACATTAAATTTGTCTCATCCGGAAAATAAACAAAAATTTTCGTGTATCTCATTGCACGTAATATTTCACGAGGTTGAGCGAATAATTGCAAACCAGAGATGGAGCGACGCTGTGACACATTAAAAATGATGTGATACGGCTCCCGTAGCTTCTACAATGCTGCCAACTTAGCTTTGCGACTATTGTTATTTTTTGACGAAATCTCATTTTTACAACAAAATCTTAATTCATGCATATTTTCATTTGCTTTTTAAGGTGATTTAGTTTTCGAGAAAAAAAGAAAGTCTCAGTCCAGGATTTTGTCCATCGTCCTGATGAGCCACGGAGAAGAAATCTACATCCACACCCTTGCATCCGGAAGATCTGTGTTAGAAGACACGCCATCAATAGTCGAGGGATGTGGGGGTTCTGTTTTGAATTACAGAATCCACGTAAGGCGAAATTTTTTAACCTTTCTTCATGATTCCGGTGACAAAGCGCTCCTGCCTACACAAAAAAAATACTGTTTTTACAGAATAACATAGCTAATTTCATAGTAGTTTTACAGTAATAAACTGTAAAATTGCTAATTTTACAGTTATTAAACTAAAATTGCTGGTTTACAGTAATTACAGTTACTGTGCATTTTATAGTTTCAAACTGGAACCTCTGCTGCCAGTATTATACTGCTGTTTTTACAGTATAATGCAGCTAGTTTTACAGTAATAAACTGTAAAATTGCTAGTTTTACAGTTTATTACTGTGCTTTTAGTTTTAAATTGGAACCTCTTCCAGTTATGCTTTCAAATTTCTTATGTAGGTAGACAATATAATCCCAAATACGTGTCTGCTGCCAGTATTCTACTGCAACAACAGCAATTTATTTTTTGCAGTGTACGTGATGTGGAGGAAACAAAAAGGCAATACAGTGAAAATTTCGAATTGTGTTGCGAATTTCCCGGGGGGGGGGGGGGGCACGGTGGCCTAGAGGTGGAGTATTCTCCTCGTAAGCAAGTGGTCGTGGGTTCGAGTCCCGCCCTGCCCATGGTTGCTATTTCAAGCTCTGTGCCGTAAATCTGTCCTGTGTTTGTCAGGAGGCAAGGCGCATAGTACGCAGTCCTTATGTATGTCGAAGCTCATGACTTCTGTATTAAAAATAAAAAATAAATCTCCCCCACTACTAACAGTAATTTTTATCAACGAAATTTTTAACAGTTCAAACAAGTTATAGTCTATTGAAATTCTTCCATAACTTTTTAATTCGCAATGTTTAAACAGGACAACGTTTGTTGGGTCCGCTAGTATTTTCATACAGTATCTTTCAGGAATAAAAAATAATAGGCATTTTTAGTACCGTTTTCTCGAAAATTAATCGATCATTAATGGTTGCTTATTTTGAAAATGTGTGTGTGTGTTTGCAATTTCTTAGCAGTAAAAAAAATAAATAAATAACTCGCTCAGTAACTATGTTATATCTAATTTTATTTAATTTATGTCTAGGAGTTTAACCAATTTATAAAGGAACACCAGTTAGTGCCAGCACTGATTGAAATGGAAGGTAGAGCATCACCAATTGAAAAAGGTAATTCAAATGGTTGATATTGCGGTTTTACGGTTCACTTCACTGCATGGCAATGCCTTGTTTAAAGATATTTTTGTGATTTCTAATATGAAATGAGTCTTTTCTAAAATCTTTTTATTTGCAATATGAAATGAGCATTTACCAAAATCTTTTTAAAAAGCTTTTAAATCGTTAATGCGAATTAATTAAACCAGACAGTTGTAGCATTCTTAAAATGCTCAAAAAATAATAAGTTTTACAGATTTTTTTAAGCGCGTTTTAATTAATGATGACTTAGAATAATTTAGTCATTGTCTTTTAATCATTCATTTTTTACAGCAAAATTGAAACTTAAACAGCACACAAAATATTGGCCTATAGTAAGCAGCAATACAGTTATTTTCAATATAAAGGTAGGGACAGGTAAATTTTCTTGCTAATTTTTTAGTTTATGTAAATTATTCATTAATCAATTAAATATGTGACTAAACATCTGTTATGATACAATGATACAATACTTTTCAATACAGTCGACGCTCGATATAAAGACCATCTCCGTTCCAAAGAAATAGGTCTAGAATTTTTGTGTTTCGGGAATCAAGTTGGGGCTTTTCCCACTGGTCTTTATAATGGCATGATCTTTATAACGTGTGGTCGTTATAACGAGCGTCGACTGTACTGCTATTAGTATAAAAGAAACATTTGCTCTGTTAATAACAGAACTTGTACATTGGTAGGGGGAAATGTAGTGTTGAAAAACACAAACCAGCTTTTTTGAGAAGTAAATTTGTAAAGTCCCCCGGAAAATTTCAAATATTTTTATGAAAGGAAAATTTTTTTTATGTCTTAGCCTTTTTCCTGCACGATTAAAATCTGTACCTCAGAACCAGACTAACGTAAGTCCATTTTCGTCATTTTTCGGTAGAGGGGAAAAACGATTGTCGAATACATCGTTTTTCCCCTCTACTGAAAAATGACGAAAATGGACTTACGTTAGTCTGGTTCTGAGGTACAGAAATATTTTAATGGTTTGTAAATGCAGATTGCGTAAGTTTTTTCAACAGAAACATGTCAAACAGACTGTTACGATCATTTCTACCATTAACTGACAAATTTTTTTACTGGATTGCAATTAAATATTTAACTCTTTGATTTAAACGTTTAAAACTTTTATGAAAACTACTAATTTAGGATTAAACATTTAAATGATTTGTTCGTGCATTAAGTGTTCTTAACTTAAATACTATAAGCACTAAGTTAATTCCTACAAATCATAATAGTTATCACGTTAACAACAGAACTACATAATCATCCCCGCTTAATCGGATAACAGATAAACGAATACCCAGCCTATACGAATAAAATATCTTGGAACCGATGCCATAAACGTAATTCCCGCTTTAATCAAATAATATTTCTTTTATTTTTAAGCATCAACCAATGATTTGAATTTCTTTATAAAAAAAATGTTTAACAAACTAAATTTTAGTTTCATTCATATTTTTATTTTAAATACTGTCGTCCCAGCTTAATCAGGTAACGGATAAAAGAATACCTCGCTCCCTGCCTCGCTTATACGAATAAAACATCAGGGAACCGATGCCATAGACGCAATGCTAAATGTCCCCACTCATATAAATATCCTGCTTAATCGAATATTTCTTAGGACCGACAGTATTCGCTTAAGTGGGGCCGACAGTACTAGCTTTTTAAATACTGAGAACATACAAGGTATTTTTGAAATGATATCATCTGAAAAAAAAAATGCATAATCTTGTTTTCAAGACTAAAATCAACGTGGAAAAACATAGACTTAGTTTACTCCCCAAAATTTCCAAAATTCCGGGTTTATTCAACAAAACTCCTGGGATTGTCCCCGAAAATTTATATATTTATTTTTTTTTAATTTTATTTATTATTATTTCTTTTTCACATCTCAGGGGATAGGGGACACAAGGAAAAGTAGGATGACGTGCGTGATTCTTTTTCCTATTTCTTAAAATTCCTCTTTCCTATATTCCCAAATTTTGTACATTGATCTTCATCAATAAAAAGTGTTACATGATTTTTTTTCTTTCAGGCTTTGTCTCCTCTACTTTGTTTAATCAGGCAAGAAACGTTGACTGAGAACGAAGTAAAGCAGTGTAAAGGAGTACTTTTGACGTTGCTGACTTCTGAAAATGAAAACAGGTTGAATCTTTCGTCAGCCTTTGCATCGTTAGGACCACAAAGCAAAGGATTCAAAAAGTAATTTCATTTTTGCAAATGAAATTATCTGAGAAATGTGAAATTCTACGGGTGCATGTGTGTTGCAAATTGTGACCAGAGATATTTTCCATGTCGCATTTCAGTCACTGAGAATGGAGTCCCTTCACCGCTAGAGGGCCGCACAGAGGATGTCACGTGTCGGCTAGGATTGCTACTCTGTTAGCATGCTTTCGTATTGAGTTTTAACTGGAGGTGGCCGATCAAAATTAGTTTGCTTTGGCTATTTACGCTATTTTTGTAATTAATAATATAGTACTTACGTTTAGTTTAATCTTTTTAATTGTGATTTAGGTCAGATTGATTTAGTTTTAGTCTCTTATTTAGAGTTGACTTTTAATGTTTTTTACTTCGTAATATTTGTTGTTAGTTTATTTCTCTCTGAATTTTTCTTAGCATGAGAGAGGTAATTTTAGAAAAAAAATTGTAAGTGTCAGTTAAGAGTCTAAAACAGCATAAAAAGTTGTTTTTAATTTATTTTTAAAAAATGTTCTTTGTAATGAATACATATTTTAAATTTCTCCTTGTATAGTAAAATGACTTTCTGCTAAAACTGAAATTGACTTTTTCTAAAATATATGCATTTCTATAAACATTATTTTGTATGTGAATACATTGTGCAAATACAGTTAAAATACCCATAGTTTTGTGAGAAAAAATATAGGACGTAATGTGAAACTTCTGTTTTGCTTTCTTCCTTTTTTTTTTTCACTAATCAAATGAGCTTTGTAATTTGTTTTCTTTGTCTAATGTAGAACCATTAAATATATACTCAGTCATATATTTATGCAATATATTTTTAAGAAATTTTAATTCTGCCATTACGAAACTAAGGATATTTAGATTTTATTCATAAAAGTGCCATCCACTGAAATAGTGTAAATGTTAAGTGGTATCTAAGTGATGTTTCACGCTACCAAAATTCTTAATCAAATGCATTTTATACTTAGTAATAAACTAGTACTGGATAAAACAGTAAAAGTTTTGTTAATTAATACCAATAATTTGTGATTAAATTACAACTGTACGTTTTAGCAATATATGTATATTTTTCAGCTATTTGCTTCTTGAATTCTTCGATAAAGATTTTTTGTTTCAACGATATACAACAGGTTTGTGCTTTTAAAAACTTTTTATTATATAGAGAAACAGTAGAGTACATAGCGCCCATTCGGCACGGGGGGGGGGGGCACACATGGTTTCGGGGCGTGCAATACGGAAAAATAGCACTACACGGATTTTTTTTTTTGTTGTTGATCGAAAAAAAAGAGGGGGGGGGGCGGTGAGAGGGGACATGTACAGATCTTGCGAGGGGGGCGCACCGAAGTCTATGTACGTTGCTGCTGAGAAAAATGTTAGCATAATAATGGGATGAAAACATTGCTAAATAAATTTTCAGTTTTTCAACATGTAATTGCTTTACAAGAAAAAATATTTTGTTAGAGTGGTTAATAGCAAAATGAATGCTTCAAAATTAATATTCAAAATAACAGTTGAAATAATTAGTTTTCTTTGAAGCAGAAGATTTTTATATTTTTTTTCAACTTATATTAACTAAAGTATACTTTCTCCGCAGAGCAACAGTTCGACCCAGGTCTTTTATTGGCCAGAGAAATATTCACATACACTAAAAAATTCATTTATGCTACATGTTTATATCTATAAATTTTAAGTAGTAAAGGAAGTAGTAAAATGAAGATTTGGCTGAAATATGCTCTTTTTTAATGAAATGTAAAAGAATTAAATTAATATAAAAATAATAACAAATAATAATAGTTACAAAGAAAGACAATAAACTACGTGAACTTTTTCTTCCATGTAATTTTCGAAAAACTTCTATTGTTCTGCGTTGTATATTAATGTACCTGTTAGGAAAAGTTTTACGAATTAGAAATGCTATATTGATTTTTTTTTTTTTTTGCAAGAAGAAGAAAAGAAACTTTTGTAAACTTACATCGACATTAAAAAAAAACAATTTTATTAATCTACAACTTATCAGTAGAGCTTCGTTGGTTGATTTGCATTAGCTGGGGATTTCATATATTTCAATGTTATGTAAAATTTATGAAAACATTTGGGTGAACAATTTAATTTTCCAAAAAAAAAAAAAAACCAGCACTTTGACTCGATGAAGCATTTAAACACTTTAAAGCTCTCCTTTTCTTTTCTTTCAAAAATAATAATTTTGTAGAGATCGCGCCTTGTTTTATTAGTAATCTTTTGGTGAAATTTTGACACTAAAAGCATTCTTCATCGAAGTCATCTGCAAAAAACAATGTTTTTTGGCCGTAAGTTTTCTCATTTTATTTTTATGAACAAAACTTTTAAATGATCTTTATTTACATGAGGAAATATGAAAAATAACTTCTCCTTGCAATTGACTTCAATTGCAACCTTAGTGCGTCCACAAGCAACACATTTTTTAAAGAAAAAGAACGGTTCTTCAGTAATGCTTTCAACGCTTCATCCCCGTTGCTTACATCGGCTTCCCAGTTGACACGTGACCTAACGCGACCTGTGACGTTGCGTGAAGGGACTCCATTGGAAAAACGGCTCAAAAATTTAGTCAAACGCATTTTCAGGCTTTGATCTTTAAATAAAATCTATCATGGTAGAAAATAGAGGAAAGATGCGATTGGAGTTTTTTAAATATTGCATTTGAAAGATTTTTTTTTGCTTTTTAAAATTTTAAATGTGAAACATAACGCACGCAGTCATCGTATTTTTTTCTCTTAGCCCCTTAACGATCAGTTAATTTTCAAGAAAACTCATAAAAGTTCCTATTTTTTTTTATCCCTGAAAACCCTTAGTAATGAACCCCCTCTAAAACCAGACGCTGGATCCGCACTTGGTTTGATTTTCAGGTTTCAAAACACCCGACTTGTTTCAAGTAATGACCCAACTTTTGTTTGATAGGAAGGAGAAAAGCGTTTTTCTGTGGACAGAATTGGAAACCTTTGTTCGCAGCTACTGTGCAACAGCGGAGCATTTCTCTGTTCTAGAGTACCTACAACATTGCAAAAAGCAGAGTGTCGCACACATTACACTACATCAGACAACTTTGACGTGTGAAGTTCAAGAAAGGACTGAGTCACTGAGGTACGTATAACAAACCTCTTTCATGCATGCACGATCGAAAGAAAATCAGCTTTACAAACGCGTTCTATTATAATAAGGAAACAAAAAAGTATACAGTTAAAACTCTAGAGGTGAAAAACGGGTGTTGTTTGGGAGCCTAGGGGGAACAGAACGCCTGAAACGAAATTTTTATTTCGGTGCACTCTTTTTTAGGGGTATGAAGAAACGTTCCACTCGCCTTGTTCCAACACGAATTTCTCATTTAAAGTCCAATCATCCCCGTTGTTCCATCATGTTCATGTCAAATTTTTTTTCAACTGAGAGTTTTGATAATGTGCTACTTCTTAAAACAACACCCTTGCATAGGCGGCTCGTACGAGGAGGCATTGAGGACAACTGCCCACTCACTTTCAAAGTAAAGGAGCTTTGCTCCCAAGCCCCTCCCCACCCACACCCACTTTTCAGAGTTAAATATTAACAACTGATTGAAAATGGATTTTTTTTCTAGGGCGGGACTGATTCACTTCTCGAAAAAAAAAAAAAAACTAAAAATTCTATGAATGGATACTTATGTTATTATTAAGAATGGAACTTTAAATTGGAAATGGAGATCCTACGGTGGCCATCTGCTCGACTTTTAAATCGATATTCCGCATTTTTAGAGGTCATTTAACCAATTTTGAAAAAATCCAATAATATAGTTCAATTTTACGAAACAATAATGAACTACAAAGGCACTCACATGCCTCCCAACACCTCTTTCGAACCACTTTTTTAATGCACTCGCTTCCGATGCACCTTTGAGATTCATTTGTATGGCTTTGTTTACATAATACTAATGCTACTCGCTAGACTATTTAAAGGTCTAAAACACAACATAAGTTCTAATGAGAAATGAGAGCATAAGTAAGAATGTTTCTTTTGAAAAAAGACATATTACTACGGTTTGGCAATGACTGGAACGTAACTACAATGATAAAGAGAAAATAAAAATTGTAGCGTAGCTAATCAGTGTTCCCTCTAAAACGATACATAATAGATCTGTGTCCCTCTCTGAATTATAGTTCATACGGAAAAAAAGGCTTCCCTGAGCAATAAAGGCGAAAGGTTAAAGAGGAAAGTGAAGAAACATGCTTATTTTTTAAAGAAATTAAATTAATTTTTCTTACATTTTACGAAAAATTCGGCGCATAAGTGAAATATTTATCTTTAGAGCGAAGCAAAAACGAATGATATTATCATTATTATGCTATGGAATGTGATGGGACCATTGAAAATCGTCGCATAAGTAAAAAAGGCGCAGAAATGAGGCGGTGTATAAGAGTTTACTGTATTTCCTACAAATCAAGAATTCGAAAGTTTCCCGAAGTTGTTGGGAATGGGATTTTCCCTTGGATTGTTATTATCTTGACATACATCACTGATCAATTACTATTTTGTTTTCGTCATTTGACAGGGAAGCCAACTTGTTAACCCTGGAAGTCAATGAGGAAAATTTACCGAAGAAAATGAAAATTTCTGCAAACAATGCCACTACAAGAAGATCCTTGTTATCCTTATGGCTAGAAAGGAAGGGTGCTAATGGAAAGAAAAATGAAGATGGAGGAGAAGAGTTGCTAATTAATGAAGAAAAATTCGTTAAGTGACTTTACCATTAAGACAATCGTATATTACGTCTAAAATGTCAAGCAAGCAATATGTTTTTGCACTAAGGATTCCTTCTATTTTTATCATTGTACTTTACTTTTTTAGGAGAAAAAAAACCTGTATTTTTTTTCTCTTGGCCAAATTATTTGGTGAACGTAGTCTTTGTATTACGATAGTTGAACGCAATTTCGTTACCATGTTTTCAGTATATTCATTAAATAAATGTCTATCTCCGAGTAGGGTTTTTTTTTTTCGACTCCCTTGTCAGTATTGTCAACTGGGGTTCCAAAAAAAAAAAAAAAAACAACGACAAAACAAAAGTCAATTAGCACTACCAGTAATGACCAAGTCAAGTCTAGTGCTGCCTTGTCTAGGCCCTTGAAACAAGTAAGTGATAATCACTCTTCTATGTCTAATACAGCATGGACATTTGGACTATTTCTCTCGTCGGTCGCTTGTTGGGCCAAGATTTCCGCAAGGGCAAAAGTTATCTCAGTTGAAGTTTCTTTTGTTTTTTTCATGTCATGAGTTGTCAATGTCTGCCTACTGTCTAATCTTTTATCGTAAAACCTTCCTCGCATTTGCGCATGCCTGAGGTCTCCTCGGATTTTCTCCAAATAGGGGGGAAATGCGAAGTAATATTCAACAGGAAGTAAAGAAGCGAAAGCACCGGCAAGTGCGTCTCCTTTTCCTATCACCCCTTTTTCAAATGGAAGATCGTGACTACCAGGCGCGCAATACGCAGACAATAACTATGGTCGGATCTAGAAAATTTGAAGGACAGGTAACTGATGGCATACTTTTCTACGCTTCTGAATGACCTCTCTAATCATATAAGATCTTTTGAAATTCCATTTTTTTTAGAATTTCAATTTCTATAAACGCTTAGAGGAGTGGACTGAGCTCTATCCCATAGTTACTCTGACGTCATTAAACGTGTTCTATAATCGAGTATTTTAATTTCTATATCGATATTTTTTCCCAGAATCGAGCCATCGATCTCTTTTTACTACCACATAAGGTCTAAATTTTACTTTTCGGACTACTATTTCGAAGACATTCCAGAAAGTATCAGTATTTATTCCTGAAGTAAGAAGAGATGTATTGTAATTGCGTGTTTAATACCTCAATTTCGAAAGAATCCTAATGTAATCGAAGATCATCAAAAATTTCGTTTTTGAACTTCAATATTGAAAATATGCTAAGGAAGAGTTCTTGTATGGCTCAGGAGTAGGGGTGCGACATCGAAAGCAAAACATCGATGTTTCAAGACATCGATGTTGGAAGATAAGGACATCGATGGTATTGATACATCGACCAAAAAACATCGATCTTTTTTCTTTAATTTCTTATACATTTTAATGTAGTTATTAATCAGTTACTCATTACAAGCGCATCTTTATATCACTCAATTAGATATTTTTTGTCTCCTGGGAAAACATCAACCCTAAGAAAACGATGCCAGTTAGGAAATTTTTTTCCAGCGAGATAATATACTGCAAACTCTTGATTAACTGTGTTACTTTTTATACAACTTTTATATAGCATATTTTTATAAAACTTTTTTTTTTCTAAAATGTAAAACATCATTGAAAAAAAAAATTCAAATGCAAAACAACGATGTTTAAAAATCATTGACTGGAAATCATCGTTAGGTAGTTAAAAAAAAACTTTAATTGCAACTAGTGGCTAAAGAAAGATGAATCTTTTTTGTGACATATCTTTATTATTTTTTGTTGAAATGTAAAAAAGACATCGAAAGAAAAAAAAAAAAAAACACTGAACGCGAAACAATAAAAATTAAAAAAAAAAAAAAAAAAAAACGGCAAAGCAAATTTGATATGTTTTAGAAATATCGAAAGCAAAACATTGATAGTAATTATAATTTTTTTTCCCAATGCGGTTAATATTGCAACTTTTGATCAAAGATGAAAACGTTTTAATAAGTATGCTTATCGTATATTTTTCTTTGGCTTTCTTTGCTGAAATATTAGACATCGACGTCGAAAGCAACATCGAACCCAAAGTAGCAGAAATGTGCGTTTATTCTGGTTAGAAACTTGCCTTTTTCTTTGGGACAAACTGTTTTTGGAACTTCAGTGCGGAAAAAAAAAATTAAGGGTAGTTCCTCAAAACCCTTTTCCTTAATTACATCAAAACATTTTTAAATCTCCAACTTCCAAAATTGGCCAGGAGAAGGTCCCTGGACTTCTCTCCCTAGCATCACCAAAGATGGTTGATATTTGTACTTTGGGAAATTCAATGTCAAAAAGTTATCTTGTCTCAAGGGGGACAGCCCCTTCCCTGTATTCGCACATGTGTAACTGTGATGTTGCACAAAAATACCACATTCCTTGTTCATGATTGAATTACAAATGTCTGTTATCTCCGTGTAGAAAAATTATTTGAACTAGTTTCGCAACTGCATTTAAAATAGTTGCAATCCCTAATCACAGGGGGAGAAGAGAAAACATTAAGGTGCTAGGAGATGATCAATAATGCTTTCAGACTAGTATTAAAAATTTATGAAAACTAAAAAAAAAAAAAAAAAAAACACTCACATTATTCGTTTAGAAGTTTTAATGAATTTATCGAGTATTTTAATTGCTTCCATTTCGTTTTGCTTTGACCTGCCTGATAATTGTACTATGTTGTTTTTAGTTTTACTTTTGAATTGTTAAAATTGTATATTTGATAGAAGTTCTCAAATATATATATATTTTTGAAGCAGTTAGATACTTTTTTTGCAAAAGTTTTGTTGCATACTACTTCTATCAATCAATAAAAGTATCTAAAGCTCTATTTTTTTTTATTTTTCACAGGGATTTTTTTTTTGAGTATAATTTATAGAATTCAAATAAACAATAATATGCAATGAATGATTAAGTGAAAACTTTTCCCAGTGATTACCCATCATTGTTCAAACTAAGGCTTAACATCAAATAAAAATAGAGAGAAAAAAAAACAGACTGTTTAACAAGTTGAGTAAAAAATAATATAAAATGCAAGAATCTTCTCTCCAAGCTGCTTTATTTTACAGTAATGGTACACTAAAATGACATTTTCTAACAGATGTGTTCTTAGATGGTTCTGTCACAAGATAAAAAATTTCATCTTCAAGAGAAGATGAAAAATACACAGACTCAATTTAATTGCCTGCGATGCACCGATTTAAAAGATAGTTCAAATATAGTCTTCTAAAAAATTTATTCAATTTTTCATACTTGATAGAACATTTTTTTCCCTTCATAAACAATGGCACATATTGCACATCCTAACATACAATAAAGAGAAGTATTTTGAATTTACATGTAAGGATACTTTTTATTAAACAATGAGCTTGAAATTAAGATTAGAAAATCAATATGTTGGTGAAATGCAGAACAGAATAGGGACATTTCAAAAATTATTCAAATTTACTTGATTTTAAGAAGTTGAATAAGCAGTTATTAAGTTTTTACAAACTTCTGAAGATTATTATTATTATTATTATTATTTTGAATACACTTGATAGTATTAAAAAAAGTTCTATTGCAGAGGAGTGCATCAAACTGAAGTTTTAGGAAACGGGAAATTCTCAATTTACCGAATGAAATCCCAAATTTTACTAAATGATAAAATAAGAGCATGCACATATACCTATCAGGGGTGATTGTGAGCTCATAAAAAAATACCTGAAAGTTTTAAAGAGAAAATGTGTGTGTGTGGGGGGGGGGGGGGTGCAATTCACATATTTGAATAGTTTCAAATATGTGAAATGCACCCCCCCCACACACACATTTTAATTAGTTATTAGACATAATAGTTTTTAGTCAAAATATTGTATAAATAAAAAGAAATTTCATTTATTTGTCTCAATAATAAGCATCAAAATGAGCAAAATTCGATTTTCAAATCAGATGCAAATCAATTGCATTTTTTAAAATGAAGGCATCAAAATCAAAAAGATGCAAATAAAAAAAAAATAAATAAAATAGCATCGTAACATTTCTATTGGATGATTAATATTAATAATTATTGGTATAATCACCCAAAATTCGAAAGAGCAAAAAAATATCGGAGGTAGGAAGATAAAAGCATAATTAAAAATATTTTATTTCCAGTATTTTTGAAAATGAAAATACCAGAATCAATAATAAAAATATCGAAAATCCGGTAAAATACTGGGACACAATCACCCCTGACCTATATTAAATAAAAAATATTTGTCATCATTAAGAACAAATGACACTAAAGCTGTTTCGAAATTTGGCGGCTAAGGTAATTTTTGGGGAGGTCACAAGTGACTTTCCGTTGCGGCAAGCACAAGTTACAGAGCACATCCTCTGAGATACTAAAATTTCAAATATGAGAAAAAATATATTTTGCGCATTGGAACATACTTCTGATTAGTGAATGAAATGCAGAACCTCATAGGGAAAAAATTATTTAAACCACTGATAAAAAACAATTACAGATTCGTTATTACAAGAAGTCCCTGTTCAGTATTTCAGAACGACTAGAAGGGTTTGGTGCATCCTAAAGATTTGAAATCATACAGCAATGAGGGTCGGAAATGCTTTCCCGACACTGTGAAATTTGAGTGTGTTGGGAGTATTCCACACAGTTCGAAGTTCCATGCGCCAAAGTTGTGGGGGTGCGTTGTAGCCAGTGAAAAAAAACTTTAAACACTTATTTTGACCCATGTACCTTTTGCTTTTTTACAAGTATGTGACGACAAAAGTGTCACATTTGGTTTAGGTGCGATTCTGACAATTTGGTCACATTTGAATTTAGTGCCTTCAATTCCGAGAGAGGGCAGCACGAATCAAGACTAGAGGACTCTAGAAATTTTTCTCCAAGCGAACGGGTTTCGACCGGTTTGTTCTTTCTCCAGTGACGCTTTCCAGAAATTGCCATTTTTTTCTTCTTCGACGCTCTTCTCTTCTACCGAACGTTCGCTCCAGGATGGAGATTGCCGAGAGACGCGGAACGGCTTGGTCACGCCGTCGAAACCGCGTAGTGCGACTGTGATTCTTCAATTCTTCTTGAGTATTATCTCACTTATTGTGCGTGCCCATAAAAGTCCTCTTATGTGATGTGAAAGAAAAAGAAGAAACGACTGATGAGGGTGCCCGCCGTGTTCTGAAGTGTTCCGCTACCAATTCGAAAGGGTGCCTCGCCCATCTTCCTACATCGCAGCGAAAATGTGCCATGCGTAACTGCAATTTGTTCTGACATCATCGGACAGATTCATTGGACATTCGAATTACGTTATTTCCGCGAGTTTAACGCCTGCCATCTCGAAATGGCCGATTTATTGGACTGTGCACACCAATGGACAAAACCTCGGACCACGTGATCGTCTATCGCGACAGACAAGCAACAGCCGGGCAAGTTGTATTTTAAAGTGATTTTGAGTTATTATTTTCATCGCTTTTCATATGTTTCTTTTTTCCATTTAATCTGATATGAAATTTTAAATTCACCCGGTCGTCCCGACCGGCATAATAGCGCTTGATTTAATGTGCATTAGGCCTATAGCACCCAGGTAGAAAATGTTGGCAATGCATCACATATGCAACTGGGTCGGCAACCCCGTAAATCAAATGAGTGATAATGTTTTTTGGAATTAATTGAGTGCGCACTCCCCTTTTAGTACTGAATGTAACGTGTGTCCATTTACCCTGGAATAAATGTCAGTGATTTATCCTTGAAGTTCTTTTCTTCATTTAGCGCATGCAGCCTTTTACATCATTTTATGTTTTCAGCCATCGTCTGATCAGTTTTTACACAACGCAATTTGTATAATTCCCCTGTACGATGTTCCTATGCTACGGATTGGGGGTGTATCCAGCCACCCGTTCCCACGCGGCCGGGTTGTAACCGCTGATAGCGGATAGAGATTTGGAGTTCCCCCCTTCTTCCCAAGTTTGGTGCGGTTCCTACCTTTTAACAACCCCTTCCGCACCACAAAGTATTTTTACACAGATTTTTCACTTAAGGTCTTTTTTAAATTATGGGGCTTTGTGTATATCACCACTTCAGGAAAGCATTTCCATATCCGCATTGCTATATGATTTTGAGTCATCAGTAAGCACCTGGCCCCTCCTAAAAGTTCTGAAACACTTATCTAGGACACCCTGTATATATATTTTTTTCTGGGTAAAGACAAATTCCAAACATGAATGTTGAGGCCATACTGTGGAAAGATTGAATGTTCCAAAACTTTTGGACTGAGAATCTCACCCCCCCCCCCTGAAAAAAACCTAGATTTTTTTTTAGCCCAATTATTTTCTACAAATATAAACTAATGCTAATCTCAAAGTTAAATTTTCTGTCTGCACACATTTTTAGTTATTAAATATAACAAGGACTAGTAAACCTTCGCAGTTTCCCTTGACAAAAATGGGATGTAAAATATCTAAATAATTAATACTGATCAGAAACACACAATATAAGGAACAATTTGCATACACTATTTACTAATGAAAAACTACCACTTTTGTAGCTTGGAAAAGCATAATAAAATTCACGCAACATATCAAGCCAATCTGCAAATACTTATACAACACATAAAACTACCTTCACTAGCAACAGCTACCTTCACTTACTCAAAATATCACATTGAATTAGCAAATTCCATTAGAAACGGTGCATCGCTAGGTAAGTACTTTTTAAAATGCTACATATAATTAAAAGCACATGTGTTAACAGGGACACTATAGTGATCACAATACCAAAGATTAATTTTAATACGGGTATTTTGGTAACATATTCATGTCTTCAATAAGTGATGTATAAAACAACAAATCAAACATGATTATGCAACAATTTTGTACTCAAAAGCAAAGGATGCAAATATTATAAGCCAATGTTATAATTGCAAAACTTTTGTGTGGGACACTGACATTTTTTAAACTTAAAGAGCAGATTTTGTAGGTGCTGCAACCCTGACAATGCAAAATACAGAATGATATCCTTAGCCAAAGGAGCCTGTGAATTTCATTCACTGTTTAGTATTTGAGAAAATAGTATGATTGAAATAACTTTTCTTAAATTTGATTTCTGGAAATTGATTATTCTGATTAAAAAACTTCATTTGCTATAATTCATTTCTTGGCTTTTTTTTGTGTTCACGGGATCTTAATTCAAATGATTCTTTTACACTTTATTTTGATCGATTTATCCACAGGGGCAATTTATATTATGCATGCATCCACATTTTACATTAGTTTAAAAAAAAAGGTTAGTAATACAGGGCTTCTTTCAGCCTGCCTAAAATGTATCAAAATATGCAACAGACAATCTGCAAATCAATAATACTTTGCATAAGAATGTATTGCGCAAAATTTATATACTGTACTTTTATTCTATCTATAAATTCACAAATGCACTTAAAGTAATGAACATGTTACAACACATTGTTTCATAACATTTGCATCTTAAATATTGTTTGGTAAAATATCAGTTTTGATCAGAATTTATAGATTATAACCCATTTTTTACTATTATTAATAAGTATTCAAATACACAACAAGAATAAAACATTGCCTTAAACAAATTTGAAAACAACTCAAACAAGATTCAAGCCAAAATACTCCAAAAAAACAATCAATCATCTTCCAGCACAAATATTAAAAGTGCAAAGCTTCATTAGAAATATCTAAAACAATAAAATATTTTTACATTACTCTCCGCAAATTTATATATTTATATATCTCAACACATATTAAATTAAAATTCTGCAGACATTTAGCTTTTATCTATATTATATATTTAAAAATATCAAGCCAATACACCGGTACTAGAAACAATGGTATTGCAAACTCTAAAGATCGGAAAGGGTTAGGAAATGACCTGATTTTGGTTCAATACAACAATCATAAATATAAACAGACAGTAAAAAACAGTCAATGACTAAGTCCTACTAGAAACGTCATTAAATATAAATTAACTTGAACTATGTACACATACCCCACAGGGGTCACTTTCAAAAATTAACCTCGAGTCAATGCCACATAACTGCTCACTGGGTGACCTTGGAATGTACAAGTGTTTGTCGATAAGCACCAATCAACTCTATACAAAGTGCTGAGCACAAACAAAATTTTTTATGTCTAAGACTGGGGGTACAATGAAACACAGGCAAGTTGCAGTGCAAAAAAATTACATGCCAGTGTTTCAATTGTTTCAAATAGATTTTGAGCATACAATTTTCTGCTGTCATATCCCCTAGCATTGTCAAAGTGTTTTTAAGTGTAGATTAAAGTGTTGTTAAATTGTCACTAATTACAGGGAAAAGAAACATTTTAAAGTTATTGATTAGTTCATGTTCATATACATACCTATGACTTACTAAAAGAAAAATATTCAAGCAAAACTTTAATAAAATTTTGTTATCAGCAGAAAGAAAAGTTTCATTAGGACTTAAAACATTATAATCCAAACAGTTACTAAATAACATGAAAATGCCTTTCAATTAAAAAAATAACATAAAAGAAAATATAATGGACAGCAACTATCCTTCAAAATTATACCTTTGTAATGTTATTACTAAATACTGACAAAATCTTCTTTTCAATTTTCTATTCTCACAATTCAGGGACCGCGCTTAGGATTTTTAGTTGTTAGCCGGTAAATTAGCCAAATTTCAATTGTCTTAGCCAAACTTCGAGAGTTATAGTCAAAGAATTTTAATTATTTGTTTTTTAAATGTAATACATGTATTTTTCCCCAAGTGAACATTTCTGACAATTTTCCATTCGCCAATACTTTAGCCAAATCAGAATTTTTTTCGCCGAATTTTCTATTTTATCGCATTTGGCGAGGTGGCGAATGCTTAGCGCGGTCCCTGCAATTGTTTTCTTTTTACTAAACTTCGATGAAAGTTTACATAACATGCCATTTATTTCTTGATGCAAGTAACTGATTAAATATGTTGATTTGTTTTCTATGGGGGAAAAAATAATGGAGGGAAATAATGACATGAATTAAGTAAAAAATTGATTTTTTTTCCAAATTTTTACTTGTAAGTGAAATTTGTAAGTAACATTCAATAAAAAATAAAAACATGCAGTTATTTTTCAAGCATAATTAAGATGAAAAGAATTAAGTAGAAAAGCATTGATTTGTACTGACTAAAAACGGGGAGAGGGGCGATATTGAAGTATAAAAAATAATTTCAAAAACAAAAACAAATGATTTAATTAACAAAAATCATGTTGATTTAATAGTGAAAATTTCACAATTGTTAATCTAATTGTGAACTTTTTTAATCATCAATTCTCATGGTACCATTTGGCCATTCCACAAAAAAGCTGCACCCTTTTGTTCCTCATATGAAAACTTATACAATTCACGTGAAAAAGGAATAATTTAAAAAGGTAACGAGCAAAAGTATTGGTTTAAGCAATCACATATCTGTTTGTGGTTTTAACAAAATTTTGGCTATCAGCCTTTTTAAATTCTGTCACATGCGGAACAAAATATTTGTTTTTTTTTCAATGGAACGTCCCAATACAAGATTTCTTGAATTATGTCACTCTCTAAATATTTACATAAATACAAAAAAATAATATACATAAATACATCATTAAATAACAACACTGTTATCAAACGAATAAAACATAGTTTTTACTTTTGCATCAAAACATTAAATGCATTATTTAAATATAAAACAAACTAATTTTAAATATACTCTTTCTATTTTGAAAAGATGTACACAAAAAACTAAACAAATATAAATTTACGAATATTATTCAATAGTCAAAAAGATTTTTGAATATAATACTCCAGATTTTTCCTATTTAAAAAGAACAGCAACTGTACTTAAGACACATGAGCGACACAGTAATCTCTCTCTTATACTTTACCTATTTAATGCACACCCACATGTAAACAGGCATGTGGGCTTTATTCGCTGTGCAGAAATATTTAATTCACCCCTTTTGATATCTGTTGACCTGTCTACCATAAACCTTATAATATGCTTAATAGTTTCGTTAAAAGAAGTTTTGGTATTCTATCATAAAACTTTTCGCTGACAAGCTCAGAAGTTTTAGTTCGTTTTAGCTAAAACTTCCATTTTAGAATACAAACTTTATTTCAAAATGTTTTTTTGACTCTCAAATGAATTGTTAAAATATCAAATCTTCTAACAATTTTCATCTTTTTTTTTTTTTAATTTTTGTTACGCCAATTTTATCTAAAATAAAGTTGAATTTCATTTAAAGGTCTCTCAAATGCTTCTTTTACGGCAGGCTTGTCTTTGCATTAAGGAATAAGTGAGAAATTACTGCATTGCACATTATTACCTAATGGCAGAGATTATTTCTTCAGATTAAAAAAAAAAAGTATATTTAACCCATTAATGCCTGAAAATTTTTTTTTCCATCGATATTTTGTATACTGGTTACAAACAGTGTTTAATGGACAGGAAAAATAATAAAAAAATTATTATGTAAAAAAAAAAAATATTAAGGAAAGAAAAATCGTCCTCTAAAGTTACGATAGACCCCAGAGGGTACATACTTTTTTTATTAAATTTTTTTTCTGCCTACGACATAATATTTAAAAAGACATTTTATAAGAAGAAATAAAATCAGCAACTAACATAAACTGGGAAGCTGGGAATAACTTTGAAAACTTAACTACAATGTGATTTTGTTAAAGATCATATTAAAACTGCTACAGAACACACTTTACAATGGTAATGTGCTGCAATCTGTTAATATCGAATTGAAACAATACCAAGGTACTAACTGAACACTAGTATTTGGTTGAAATGTTCATTTGAGGGAAATTCAGACCCTTTTTTGGACCGTCCCTAAAAAGAGATGCTAGGCATTAATGGGTTAATCACAGTTACACTTCAATGAGATAAATCTACATTGAGATTTTTTTTATCTAGTTTCATTTCTAGGTATTGACAAATAGGACCCCACAACGGCTTAAAACGAAGTTCGTAATCATATTTTTCTATTGTAAAACTATCTTAAAGTATCTTAAGTACATTGATGCTAACAAAATGTTAAGTGTGCTCAAAATTTGCCTTTAATATTACAGAATGATATATTTCAATAGAACTCTTGTTAAAAATATTTTAAATGACACATGATCTGCACAAAAAAAAAAAAAAAAAAAAAACAGAATTTAGTGGCACACATCTTTCATTAATATCCTTCAAAAGTTCAACACAAAAAACTTCATCAATAATGCAAAATGAATAAATTAGAAAATCCTAACCTATTTACTAATAAAAATATGTTCAAAATAGCATAAATTGCTATAAATAGTTTTTAAAAAAATCATAAATATTAAAGCATAAGTAAATATTTGGCATCACACTTCCTATATGTATGCAGCATTCAATAAACAAATGAAAAGATCCACAACAACTTGCTGTTAGCAGTTGTTAGTCAAAAATCAATCAGCAAAATATTAAAACCATAGACATTTGTTCAGTGCAATTTAAAGTTTCAAAGTTAGAGTATTAAATCATCACGTTCATTTACAGTTATGAAACATTGTTTAGACTTGAGAACAAAGAAAATTATTATTCATTAATTTAGGGAGAGGAGGGGAAGTCTCTGCTAGGTTTTTTTCCTTTTAATATACATATAGGTACCAAATGCTATAGAAAATTAAAACCTGTTTTGAAAATTAAGCCAAAAAGTTATGACAAAATTTATTAAGATATATTTAATTAAAAAAGAAATAACTACACCCCCAAAACACTTCCAGCTGTTTTTTAGCCTACTTTCCCGTTAAAAATAAAAGAAAGACGAAAAAAGTATCAAAAGTAGCTTAATGCATCTAAAAAATATCGCCAAGTCCAAAAAATATCGCCAAGTTAAAAAAATATCGCCAAGTCCAAAAAATATCGCCAAGTTAAAAAAATAAAAAGGTAAAATGAATATCGAAAAATTAAAAATTTGAAAGTAGGGTATTGAGATGGGGAATTTGTGCGTCGGTCGGTCGGTCGGTCGGTCGGTCGGTCTGTCGGTCTGTCTGTCCCCCCCTAATAACTTTTGAATGAACATTCCGATTTGGACAAACTTTTTTTTGTTGGAAAGATCTCGGCGAGTACAGCTCATTCCCATATTTGATTTTTTGATTTGAACAATTTTTGGTTCAACTTTGAGCCGTTCAAAAAACCGGTCCCGCGATACTAACTTTTTAATGAACAGCCCGATTTGAACAAACTTTTTTTTGTTGGAAAGAACTTTTCAAGGGTACTTCATTCCCGTATTTACATTTCCGATTTGAACAATTTTTCGTTCAACATTGAACCGCTCAATCAAGCTGTCACCCCTAATAACTTTTGAATGAACAGTCCGATTTAAACAAACTTTTTATTGTTTGAAGCATCTCGGCAAGGATACTTTATTACCGTATTTAAATTTTCAATTTGAACACTTTTGGTTCAACATTGAACCGTTTAAGCAACCTTTCTCCACCTAATAACTTTTGAGTGAACCGTCCGAATGGAATAAATTTTTTTTTGTTCGAAAGATCTCAGCGAGTGCAGCTCATTCCTATATTTGATTTTTTGATTTCGACAATTTTTGGTTCAACTTTGAACCGTTCAAACAACCGGTCCCGCGATGCTAACTTTTGAGTGAACAATCCGATTTGAACAAACTTTTTTTTGTTCGAAAGATCTTTTCAAGGATACTTCATTCCCGTATCTACATTTTCGATTTGAACAATTTTTCGTTCAACATTGAACCGCTCAATCAAGCTGTCACCCCTAATATCTTTTGAGTGAACAGTCCGATTTAAAAAAACTTTTTTTGTTCGAAGGATCTCAGCAAGGATACTTCATTACCGTATTAAAATTTTCAATTTGAACACTTTTTCGTTCAACATTGAACCGTTCAAGCAACCTTTCCCCACCTAATAACTTTTGAGTGAACCATCCGAATGGAATAAACTTTTTTTGTTTGAAAGATCTCGGAGAGGCTTTCCCATGCATTCCCATATTTCGCTTTTTGATTTGAACCATTTTTCGTTCAATATTGAACCGTTCAGAAAAAAAATAACATTAGCGTCTACGGGGAATTTAAGTTGAATGTTGATCCTGAACTTAAAGTCGGATTTCCTTCAAACTAACTTTGTAAGAAAATGGTTTTGATAAATAATGTTTGTAACGTACTTTTCTGAGTAATCTTCTATGAGGACTCTGATTCCGACTCCGACTCCGCAAACATGGCGGAAAAGCAGGCTCAGAAAAAAAAAATACTGACTGTGCAGACGATTTTTTGTTTATTTATAAATTTGTTTTATTTTATTTATTATTATTATTTTTTTTTTTTTTTGGCAGACGATGTTTTTTTTGTAACAAAAATTTTTCATTCACGAGAACATTTTATTCTTTATTTATATTTAACAACTGGCAACAGATTAAAAGTGAAATTCGAGACATTTTATTAACGGATGAGTTTTTTTTTTTCTTTTTTTTTCTT
>JAXGGA010016552.1:0-26418 GCA_038373865.1 Uloborus plumipes | reverse complement strand
AATTTACGGGAACATATGAACAATGGACACATGTTACCAATGATAAACACACTGGAAATATTCGTCACCTAATGAACTACCATATTTGAAGAAAAAAAATCAGCAACGGCAACAATAATAAAAATTAGAGGAAAAATAAATTTAAAACTAAAACTTTAAAATTTCTGAAATTGAAACTTTTAATTTTATTTTGGTGGAATCATGCTATCTTGCCATTAACTTTTCCCTCAAGTTCTTATGCTTTTGTACCCTTGGGGAACATTTTAGATGATGTGTGCTTAGTCATAAAAATGATAGGTATCATGACCGGATAATTGGACAGTTCGGTCAATTAGGATCCGGATAACCGGCACCCTACTTTTTTTTAACATTTATTTAATGTATATTCACATTCTTAAACCATTAATGCATTTATGGGGGGAGGAAATTCACTTCCACGAATTTATTCTTAAAAAATATCGATTTGTCAAAAAAAAAAGCATTTTTGGGTGGTTCTTTTTAAAATTAGTCTCTAAGTGGAGCTTCAAACGATAAAAAATACAATAAACGTGTATGTTATGACATAGCCAATGATTTAAGAAGAAAATAATAATAATAATTACAAAAAAGCGCTATTTCTAGTTTTGGACCAAAAATGGCCGCTAAGAGGGGTTTGGGGGGGATTTCCGATTGGCTCTCCTTCTAAAAATGTTTTTTTATACATTGTCTACAAACCTACCAAGTTTCATGCTTTTATCACAAAATGCAGTTTCTTTTCCCGTAGCCCCCTTACTAATAGCAAAATGATCTTTGTCAATTTTTCAAAACTAAAACCTTAAAAACGCACTTTTAGATGATTTTTGATGATTTTGAGAACAAGGGAGATTCGGGACTCTCCTCGAGAAATTCTTGGAAGTATAAATAATAAAGACGTAACTGAAACTTTTGTTTTAGAAAAAAAAGTTTTTGAAAAATGCACTTCTACCAGAATTGAAAATAATTATCTTGTCTTTATCTTCCCGTCCAATGCATCGTGTAAAAGAGGTAACAATGGTTAAAATCCAGGTAATACTAATAAATACGGATTAAAAGTGGTATTAAAGAAAAACATATCAAATTGTGCGCTTTAAGCTCTAAAAGTTAATTAGATACTGTTGATTTTTCATCCTCCAAACAAGAGTCACAAATGATTTTTCTTTTGTTCTTCACCGAAAATGTACTACAAAAATTTTGAGTAAAGGAATTTTTCCGGGGAGCTGAGCCGGTCTGAAATATTCCAGGGGGAGCTCGAGCTCCCCCGGTTCCTACGCCCCTGTATTTAATTGGTTTGCTAAAATGGTCATCAAAGAGGTTTGACCCACTTCGACTCCGGAAGATTTGACCCGGGTCAAATCGCCTCATTTAAGTGTTATTTGATGGTATAACAATTTGTAAGTTAAGTTGTATACAACATTTATTTATTTATGGACATGATTTTAATTCAAATAAAGTAAGTTTTTGTTCTTAACTTAAAATCGCTCTCTCTATCATCACTATCATTCATTTGAAGCACCATTTGTTAATGCATTATTCTCATCAAACTAAACCTTACTGAAACTCATGTTTTACCTAAGTTATTAAGATACTCAACCCTTCTTTACTTTCTTCAATTATTTGCTTTTTTTTTTACTTTATTGTAACTTATTTTATAACATGAAAAACAATAAAATAATTATCTAGAAAATGCAAATGCGGTAGAAACCTTGCCAAATCAAGATTTTTCAGATACCCCTTCAAAACAGATGTCACTACGGATATCCTAATTCAATGATCAGTAGAGGCACAGAAAGATTTGCATTGAAAATGAAATCTGACTCTGGCATGTCAAAAAATCATAATCAGTATTAATTTAACTTAAATTTATTCAAAAATTTACGGTATTTCCTTTCTCATAATTATTGCCGGTACCTTGTAATAGTATCTGATTAGGACATCTAGTTATTTCAGTATCATTTTTCCAACTTTTAATCTTTGTGGGTCAAACCTCGATAATGTTGCGTCAACCTTCCTCAAGTGGGGAGGTTTAACCCCGTTTAAGCACTCTTTAAAAATTAGTAATAGAAAACTGATTATATATAAATAAAAACTTATGAGTGTAAAATGTTGCAAGACATAATAAGGAAACAAATAATGTAAATTTGGAAATTTTCTATGTACAAAGTGGATCAAACCTCCCTAGTTTCCCCTACTACTTTTCACACAGGTTGCATTCATGTAAATCAGATACCGTACTTTTGACAATTTTTCTAAAATCATCTAAAATGTATTTTAGAAATCCAATTATACCACGAAATTATGCTTAAAAAGTACAATAAGCCAGGAGAAAATATCTTCTAAAAAATCTACTTTTTGAGATTAATTTTTTTATTTATTTTATTATTGTTTTTTTTTTTGCTTTGTGAATGTCAGTCAGTTACCCGAGGAATTGCCCCGCTTTTGGTACTTTTTTTCATCGGTTAATTTTGATCCTAATTTCCAAGAATATATAATCTAAACTCATTGTAGAATTTTTAAACCATAGTTGTGCTGTTGCATTAAAAGTTTATTTTAGAATGGCAATTTGTAAATCGATGTTTGCTGTGGGTTTTGTAGTCGCTTTTGATTAGTAAATTCCACGAAAATGCATCACAAGTATCATTTTTTAAATTTAAAGAAATCCAACTTTTTTTTTGGTGGTTGATAGAAAAAAAGTCAAATTTTATGAAAATTTCCAGAAATAGTAAAATAATGGTACAAATCATTTTTTATAACCAGTAATTCCAAGACTACCTTTGAACTAGAATCTGTTATTTTAATATCCAATTTCATGTCTCTGGAAGAATATAAATATCACATAGAGTTTTGAAACAAGCATATTTATTTAAAAGAATAGTTTACTTAATTCTTAAAAACACCTAAATTTCACCTGAAAATAATTTAATTATTTTCTCCCGCCTCCCCTAACTTAGTATTAGCTTTCATGTCATATCTGTAACAAAAAGTGGATATTTTAATTTTAAACAAATTTAACTAAATAAAAGTTACTAACACTTTTTTTTTTCATATATGTCAGAAGAAATTTAAAAAAAAAATTTAAAATAAATTTTAAATTTGAGTGAAATAGAGCATTCGAGATTGTCATATCTGTCACGTCACATTAACTTCTGCAAGCAACTTTGCCTCATTATTTATCTTTTTTTTTCTATTCAGCTTAGCATGGATGACAACAGTATTTTTTAGCACTCAACTCAACTAAAACTTCTGAGAACACATGTGATAATTAGCAGATGTTGACACCAATTTCTAAGTGATAGGTACTGTATAATTTTATGAATATTGTTACTTAATACATTGTATGCATACTATAATATTAGATAGAGAGCTTAAAAGTTGATACAGTGGAACCTCGTTACAGACCTAGAAAAAATTTAAAACTGTCTGTAAACTGAAATAACTTTTTCAACATTCCCCACAAAACATATCGACACAGACACACATCTCATAAGCAGCGGGTTGAAATTTTTTCAGTTTTTAAATATTTGTTGCAAATACTTGTTTTGTTTATTTGCTTGTTTATTTATACTGTCTGAATTTAAGGGGGGTTTTTCATATTCCCATCCTTCTGAAAATTTGTAACATTTGAACTAAAGAAGAAGGGTGAAGCATGGCAAATGGAGTCACAAAATACAAAAATAGTTCACAATTAGTTTTAAATTATGCGCAAAATTTGACAGAGCTAGACTTGTTTTCATGTTGCAAGATCTTTTTCTTTCTGAAAATGTGGAGAAAAAGGAAACTTTACTAAATACATGTTTGATAGTAAAACAAACATAAGAACCATTCTCTACAGGCAGCGCAATCGAGAACAGAGTTAAGGAAAATGAAGGATGTGCTCAAAATAGTAACAGTGTTGAACTTAATGCTCTTGATATATATTGTTCTAAAATTTCACTAAGATTGTATCCTATATTTTTATTTTTTAAACACACACTTATACTTTTACTGATGACTGTACCGAAAACTACTTCTTGAAAATTACAACAGACCACAGGGTGAATGTACAATAGGATAATCATGTTTTTTGTAGAATAATAACAGAGCCAGCACAAAATAAAACGCTTAGTACCAACTAAAATAAAAGACATGCTTAAATTTGAACCTGGAGATTATGTTTGGTATGGAAAGGAACAAATTTTAGCAAACGTTACAGCTCTCACATTAGTTAATTTCAGGGGCTCTTATAAGTTTATAATCTTTTTTTTTAAATTTATTTTGTGTCTTATAACATAATACAACAATGTTTGATCCAAGTTGTATTAAAAAGTCTAGATAGAGATATTTAAAAAATAAATACTCAAGTTTATGTAAAACTGTACATGCATCATGTGTAACAAAAGGTTGTCATTTCTGTCATGCAAATAAACATTTTATATTTTATTTTTTACAAATTTCTTAAAAATTTTCTTTCTGCTTTACATATCCAAATCATATTCAGAGTCCCACAAAACTTTCGACTTGACATGTTTGACACAATTAAGAGCAAACGGCAGTCATATATGGTCACTCAAAATCTATGTTGCAATTTTGTCATGTTTGTCACAGCAGTCTTTAACTTCACCAGTTAAGGATTTTTTCTCATGATTTCGAATTTCCAGGTTAGCCTGAGGTTTGAACAGCCTAAAATATTGACATTTTGTCCTGCTTTTCATGCGAAAATCTAACCCCAAAATAGAATTTTCAAAACATCTTTCATTTTGATAAATTTAAAAACTGAATCATGTCCCATCTGCTTCTCCTTTGCTCAAGACTACATATTAAGCATTCTAAGTCTGGAATCATAGTCTAAGCTAGAAAATCCATTCACTTACCACATAGCCCTTCTTTGCACATTTTCCAATAAATTAATTTCTTAAAATAAGGAGACGAAAACTGAACAGCATACTCTAAATGAGGTACTCCAAAACTTCTAAATAAGGGCAGAAGAATCTTCTTAGATTTGTTTGTAATGGATCTGTTTATAAACCCAAGCATCCTATTGGCTTCGTTACTAGCTATGCTGCACTGTTGACAAAACTTGAAGTCTTGATTTAAAGATGATCTAGACTTGATCTAGAGACAATGTGTCAGTTAAATTTTTGTAAGCCTTTTTTTACTAAAAACTAGAATTATTAAAATGCATACTCTTTTAATTTATACCCATTTTGTTAATCATAACCTGCACTTAGCTCTGAGCAAAGAAGTACTGTGTCGAAAAACACAGCTTTCGAGTATGATAGATGGAAAGTTTTACCAGCAAAAAAAAAAAAAAATGTAAAACTAGTCAAATTAATGAGAAGAGATAGTGGAGGTAAATAATGTGATATGACTTTGCAATGGAGTTCTTTGATGGGCACTGAAAAGACAGGATGCAGCTGGAATTATTAGCTCAGTCAGGATTCCGTTATAAAGAGAGGCAAACAAGGGCATTTGTGACGGGGGTTTTCCGGGATGAAAACAGCTCAAAGTCAAAAAAGAGGAAACATTGTGTGACATAAAATTCATAGATTTTTTTTCCATATTATGCGAAATTAGTCAAGCAAGATTTCCTCTTAATTTGTACCATGAAATCGAAAGTAAATATTTCTAAAACCTTTTAATTGTTCATTCACTATTTATTTTTACATCATTTCCAACAATGTAGAAAAAAATGGGGGAGGGGGTGTAATTTTTGATGAATTAAGACACATGTATCTCAAGAAATAAATTCTGTCAATGATATCGCACATGTCTTTAGTTATTATGATAAATTTTAAAGATCAAAGTAATTTTCCCAATTTTCGACAAAGATATCGAATATTTTAACTGAACTGTTTTAATTTCTACCTAATACAATGGAAACTGATGCTTTTGGCAACATGCCAAAGTACATAGTTCGCAGATACTTGCAGGTCATCCTTGAGATTTTAATCCTGCTGCATCCTAAAAACATTTCCATTATTTTGGAAGTTGGAAATAATTTCAACTTCTACTACTTAAAATCAAATTTTTTTAATCTTCATTTTAATAATGAGTGTTTTTTTTTTCTAAACTTGATGCAATATAAATTTTTTGATCGCGGAAAGAACAGAAAAAAACAAAAAGCGGAAAATCGCGGATATGCGGAAGATTTTCATCCCTGGGTTTAGTCACAACCAACTAGAGGAAAGGGCCAGAGCGGAAGCGCGTGACGTCATGTCGAGTAGGGCTATCGCTGCTGAGCTGGTACGCTTACGAGAGGAAAACATCGTTTTATTTTCATTCGTGAAAAACAGAATTTTACTTACGAGGACTTCTCATCGCATGAAAATATTAGCCGATAGTTTTAATTCCTTTAAAAAAGATGCTTATCGATCAAAACTTTGAGAACACATGGTTCAAATTTCCTGTTTGTTTTGTCAATATTTAATAATTTATCGTTATCTTATATATTAGCAAAAAATATTATGCATTAGAATTTAATTATGATTAGCAACAATAAATGATTTCTTTAAAAATATTAATACATTCAACCCGAATAAACATCACTTTAATAAAACGAATGATTGCTTTATAAGCACAATTAATTCAAAATGTTTAAATATTCATTAAAATATTTTGTCAGAACTAAAAGACACATAACACATATAGCAACATAATTTTTTTATTAATACATAAACAAATAGCAAATACTCATAAAACTCACTTTTAATTACAAATTTTTTGTAAACGTACTTAATTTTTTGCTCTTTGGAATTTTTACACTTTCATTACAATCATTAACTGCAACAGAACCTTCTTTGGTTACTTTTTTATTCTTTTCATTTGAACCCTTTTTTTCCTTGGCCTTTTCTTTGTTTTTTTGTTTTGCACTCATAATTAAGAAATCATTTTTCATTTTACAGTAATTATTTAACAAAGCATTGGTTGCCGCCCAAATGATCACTTTAAAATTACTTTCATCAGTATGTCCATTGGAACATGTCTCATCACCTAGTATTTCTTTTTCAATTAAGAAACTGTAGGTTACGTTATATCCTACCGACCTTTGGTTTTTACATTTTAAAAATATTTCTTCGTGCTCATTGCACAATTTTTCTATAACTGCATAATTTATTGCAATTGCATCAATTACTTTTTGTTCTCGATAAAATAATCTTCCTCTGTCAACACTTTTAATTAAATTATGGTTCTCAGTAATTTCACATTGATTTAAAGATAGATTTTCTAAACAGTAATTACATCGGGATTTTCTAAATAAACTGCGAACACAATATCCCCCTAAATATGTTACTACTAGTAACTGGCTGTCTAGATTTTTTAAGTCCTTTTCAGAAATTGTTACTTTAAATAATTCATCAACTAAAGTTATGTCTTCTGTGTTCCCATCATTTTCAAAATCCTCTACAGGACAGAACCCAAATGTTTTGCTTGTGATCCCTATTTTCAGCAAAGATTCATTTCGTAATTTTTTTTCAATTTCAAAAACTTGTCTTACCGATATAAGGTATTGCGCGCCTCCAAGTTGACGATACTTGCTAAACTTTGCCTCTAAATTATCAGTCTGGAATTTCCCGGGCAAAATGTATGGCATATTAAGTTTATCTTTACAATACTGAGCAAGTTTTATTAATCCATTCGTAGTTATTGTCAAGGCCGTATGGGTTTCCCTAGTTAAAGCACCTACATCACATTTCATTTCCTTCCATTCTTTTAACCACTTCAAGAAATTAGTTAGAAATATCACTTTCTTATCACTGTCAGAAGAAGTTAGGGGAGTTTTATATTCATCGTTTTTATGAATGCCAACAACTGGAGTTTTTACATTAACAATGCTCCACCAAAGAGTAATAATTTTAATAAAATTCGCTGTACTTTCTAAGTGATCAATATTGATATTACTGAAATTTAAAACACCATTAATTAAACTTTCATTAAATATTTGAAGTGCTAGTTTAACATTTTGTTTTTCAATGCTACTGGGATTTAAAGCTCGATATGACAAATTATAACTATATTTCAACAAATGTTTTGATTCCTGTTGATGAATTTTTTCCAGCACTTGCAAGGATGCTGTACAAAAATTTGAATTTGAGGCACTAGTAATTCCATCAAAGTTAGGATAATACATAGCTCTTTCAGGAAATTTTTGATTTACCCAGTTATTTCTAATGCATTTCAACAGATGAACTGCATCAAAAAGAAAAAAAAAGGGCTTCTCTGGATTAACAGGGTGAGGATATACATATTTAAGTTCAGGTGGATTGGAAAACATGGAAATTGCACATCTATTGATTGAATTATTATCAGAGCTTATACATAATACATTAAAACCAATTTCTTCCAAACCAATTATTTTTTTTTACATATTCAAATAAAATGGTAGCGTTAATAGATTTTACGGGCAAAATATGTACAACATCTTTATATGGGGATAAAATACTACTGATCATGAAAACATGAGCACTTGAAGCTGCAGACATACTATCAAAAGCTGTTCCTACTATAGTGCCACCTTTGAAGTCAAAATTTGGTTTTAAATGAATTTCATCTATCTGTAAAATTAGAGTTTTATCAATATCTTTTAAAGCACTAAATTTATGTTAAATATAGTTTAAAAATTTCCCTTTCTGCTCTATAGTAGGATCAGCTTCTGAGCACAAAATTCTTTTTAAGGTACTTGGATGAGGCAAAATAAAATATTCACTATCTCTGATAAATTTATATGCATGAGGAGCCATATGACATAAAAGGGAAGAAAATACCAAAGCATCTGTTGAATATCGTATCTGTTTTTTCTCTTTAAATACCAGATGCAATTGCTCTAGAAAAAAATGCACAAAATGTTTACCCTGAGAGCAAGTCTCAAGAGTAAGCAAATTAGAAAGCAAATTATTAATTAACTTCAACGTATTCGAAACACATTTATCATCATTTTCCAACTTATTATTAGACTCCATGGTTTCTAATAATGAAGATAATTCATTTATGTTTTGCAGTTTAAAAGGAAATTTAAAATTGCTTAGCATGGAAACAGGCCAAGACTCAATATTAACAGAAACTTGTAAGTCATTAGAAATCACAGCAGAATATTTAATCTTAGGATTAGGAGGATCAGAAATATTTAAAAACATGAGACAGTCCTTTTTATCAATGAAAGTCCAAAAATCTTGTTTTAAATTAAGAAAGTTCAACTTAGCTCTTATTGTCCTTAAAGGAATGCAGTTCATGTTGAATTCTGTAATTTTCTGCAGATTCCAAGCTATCTTGTGTAGTAAAAAGAATTCTTGAGTGTTCTTTTTTTTGTCTCTTGACATCCGGACTTTCCCGGAAGCTGTCAGATCCTGACAAATATTTTGGGCAATTAGGCAGCAGAATGGGAACTGCTCCTGGTGCAAGACGAGGGTAGCGAAGTGGTGCACTAATCAGACGACCTGTTTTGTCATCAAAGGCAGACGATTCTCTTTCAATTCAGCTGGCCTGAAATGATTTTCACAGACCTGAAAAACAAATTTAAAAAATGAAGGATATGAAGGGGAGAACTTATCTGTTTAATATAGGTAGTTAACACGCATTACTACTTAAATTATAACAGTACAGAACTAACTATTACACAGTCAATAATTACGTTGTTTTTGAAAGAGCACAGAAGTAATTTTGTCTGTGCACTAAGTTCAAAGCACTATTTCTGATGTGAATTAAGAGGTGAACAGAATAATTAGCAAGTCCCTGTCCAAGTATGAACATTGGGCATTGCAGAAAGGGTCTACAAAAGCTTCCAAACAGTTGCATTAAGTATTCTCTTAAATCATATTGTATATGAACTGACTTTTATTGTTGACTATTGTAACTTTTTGAAGAAAATATTAGCAATAAAAATGAGTAATTCTGATAAATATTAATGAATAAAACTTATTAATAATTCCCAAACTGTTAAAATTATGTGTAAATGAAGCTCTATAGTCATAATAAAGATGCATCACCAAAGTCGTGACAGCAAATTATATCTTGACGATACAACTTAAGTATATGTAAAAAGTTAGGATAGTAATTATAACACGTAATAACATATATTTTTAAGTGCAAAAAAAAAATATCAGTAGAACTTAAATTTAAGTATCCAAGCATCAAGCATATTAAAATTTTCGGAATTTATAAATTAAATATGTTACTCATTAACTGAAATTTTTTATTTCCAATGCTTTTGCATGAAAACAAAACAATATTGCATACACATAAATCGGTTGAGCTCTGTTGACAGAAATGTATCCTTATTTGGTTTTACTCAATGCTACTAATAACAATACTACAAAAGAAAAAAAATACAAAATCTATCTTACCTTAGCATTTTTTGAAGGAGTAAAGTCTTTTCGCCAAATAGCGTGCAGCCATTTTTTCTTCAGCTCTTCGTCAGAAGGAAAGCTGAAAATGGAGACTTTTTCTTTGTTTTTATAATTCCCTGAACATCCAGGGACACTGCAGGTGAAAGGCATGGCATTTGTGCACAATATATTAACTAATAGTAGGATTATTTAAGCACAAAATAACTAAAACATCACTTCCGACGAAGAAACCAACATCGCCATAGCTACAGCAGATTCTACCTTCCCTCTCTATCTCTCGTCCCTCGGTGGGGAAGTTGACCCTACTCTTGATGACGTCAGAGGTCGAGAGCTTTCTTACGCGCGGGCCCCTCCCTCTAGTAAGCCGTGGTTTAGTCCTCAACTCTTCAGGCCGAATCTTCCATTTTTTCTCTACAGGGTTTTCTACATACTTGAAACTTTCGCCTTTATACAGCTTCCTTCAAGTTCCTTCATTGAGTTAAAATTTTTTTCATAAAGGATGAACTCATTAGTTAAGACAAGTTTAGAAATGAGAAATTCTTCATTTGCAATTAATTGCATTGAAAGCAATGTACCGAAGGTTACCAATCCTAAAAATAGTTTTAGGTCTTTGGTAACATAAGAGAAGGACGGAGCTGCAGGACCTTCCCTGGAAATTTCAGATTCAAATCTTTCAAATGCAGTTTTAGTCAACATGTAGTGGTCTTACAGGTGATTGGGAGGAAGCTTTCAGAGTGTACCTCCGCATAAGATTTTAAAATTCACCCAAAATTTCCAATGTTTGTCAATTTTAGTATAGTTAAAGGAAAGGGGGTTGGGCGGTAGGCATTTTAGAAGAGCTTTGACAATGTCATAAGAATTGTCAGAGCTATTAAAAATTTTTTGGCATTGAAGTTTTAGAAAATCAATTTTACGCTACATCTTGAGATGTTTGGGAAGGGAATATGGGCTCTCCCTAAAAATTTCTTTTAAATTTAAGAACTGAAAATACATTTTTTATCTCTCTTCTGTGACATTACGGAAAAAGAGAGGCATAAGAGCCCTCACAAGTCAAGCTCAAAAATCAGTTTTAAGCTGTCTTTTGGGACGTTAGGGGAAGTATTGGAAAATTCGGAGTTCCCTTAAATTGACAACAGAAATCACTTGAAAATTAAATATTGGAAAAACAATGTTATTTTGGACAGGTTGAGGGGGGGGGGGAAAGGCATTTTATTTATTTTCCTCCAGACATTTTTTTAAATTGAAGTCCTAAAAATGCAGTTTATAGTAATCTTTGATGACATTAGGGAGGAGAGGGGATAGCAGAGGATCTCTTGGAAGGGCCATTGTTTTAACAATCACAGGGCAGAAGAGATTGAATCCTCTAAATTTCATATGTTCGCTCACAAAAATATGAAAGTAAATGCTTCAGAATGTTTAACTTTATTTGTGAGGAAGAATGTTTGAAAAAAAAAAAAAAAAATTACAATTTATGTTTGCATGCTTTAAAATAGACTTTTTCTAGTCTTCTATGTATATGTTTAATTTTATTTGGATATTATCATTGTTACTAATTATTATTACCTTTGCAAATATTTAATATTTACTTACAATAAGCTAACATATAAATCCTCAAAAAATTTACTTTGTGTATAAATCCTTAAAAAACTTACTTACCCTGTCAATTTTTTCTGAATCCCCCCCCTCCACCTGCTCTTTAGTACAATAATATCAATCCTGAGTTAAGCTACATAGTGTGGCAACATGGTCCAATGAATCCAGCTTTACAGTAGTGGTATTTCTTTCAAAAAAAATTGGTGGAATATTTCTGGACATCGGTAAATTTGGGGATGGAGCTTTAGTCCTAATAAATGCAAGATGTATGCTCCAGTGATTTATTCAGGACAACTAGACTAGACGATTTTTGATACAATAGCGCAATTTTTTTTCTTTCGTTCATGCATTTTCAGAAAAAAAAATATTGGAGTACTCTAATGTTTGTTTATTTTAAAGCCAATATTTTCCTTTGAATTTGTAAAATTTATTCTTCTACAAAGTTCAAATTGAAGCCATTTTAAAATCGTACGTTTGAAAACAATATGAAAGATGCAATTAAACATTAAAAAGAACTTAGTTTCTATTCTGAGACATCATCACTAAAATTGAAATTTTTCCTTCTTCTAATAGAATTACGTTCAATATATATAACGCTGCTTTAGCATTTAACTAACCGAGAAATTCAAAGTTTTCTAAGGTTTCTGAATTTGAGAGCTTTTACTGTAACTTTCCTAACACTTTTCGCCATTTTTGTTCAGCACTTCACTCTGTACATTTTTCTTTTGAAGCCTTTTTACTAATATGGTTCATTAGTCATTACTGCCTTTATTAAATGCCTTCATTTATTTATTTTTTTTTTTTTTGGTCCGTGCGTAGGCGGACTTACGGGGGTGCCCCGCACCCCCAACATTTTGCTTAAATTTTGAAAAATTAAATTAAGCGTATTTCATCTGGAAACAGTTTGGAAAAGAAGTTGCATTTTTTCATGCAACTTAATTCTCTAGAAAGAAAACCCAAAAACACAACATATTATTTAGTTTATAGGTTCTCAAAGTCCAGACTTCAACGGACTCAGGGGCGGCGCCAGAGCAAGTTTTCGGAAGGGGGCCATTCTCTCTATCTTTCACTCTCTCATACATACATACATACGTGTGTGTGTGTGTGTGTGAAAGACTGAAACATGGTTAAATGCCGACATTCTCCGGAATTAGAGAGATGATAACTGATTAATGAAAGTGTTTCGCCAAAGAACTTTTCCAACAATAATTTAACCACCCTGCGGTTGGGCAGTCCCAGGAATCCATGTTATATGGACGAGATATCTCGTCATAAACGGCAAGCTGGTTAAATACAAATGAAATTTCACAATTTTTAACAAAGAAGACAAGATCAAAATTTTGATTTCCACAGCATACAAACATGGATATTGGTTTGTGAAAGTATATTTCATTTGACTTTCTGAAATAATGTTGCAACAATTTTGAAATGGCAGTCCTAAAAATTTAATTGTGGACCACTTTTGATGATATTATTAAGAAGAAATGAGGCTCCGAACTTCCTTGTGGAAATGTTTCGAAGCTGGAGTTCTAAAAATGTAATTTTCACGATTATTGTTGATATCAGAGGAAATATTCGAGGACTCTCCCTGAGCAATTTTTCAAAATCGAAATTTCATAAGCTCAATTTTAGATGATCTTTGATAATGTTAGAGGTGATAATGTTAGAGTTTGATAATCGATCTTCAGGGACGCTCCCTGGAACTTTTTAGAATTTTACGAGCTAAAAATGCAATTTTAGGCCACCTGTCATGACGTTGGAAGCAGAATTAGGTTTCGAAACTGTGCCCTGGAAAATTTTAAAATTAAAAGTTCCAAGAATGAAATTTTAGATAAGCTTCGATGACGTTACAGGTAGGAAAGCTCAGAGGTACTTCCCAGGAAATTTTTCGAAATTGTAACTCTAAAATTTTAATTACAGGCCACATCTGCTGAAGTTAGGAAAATAGATGGGGTTCAGAATCAGGGCCGGACTGGGTGGTCGAAAGGGCGTGGGAAGGCTGAATCGAAGGGCGCCGATTTAGCCTCCACAGTACTTTAAGAATTTAAAACTGGCATTTCAAAAAACCCTGTAAATACAGAAGCGTGTTTTTTAATTATTATTTATTTATTTAAAATTCAATTTTTTTAAAACTTTAAAATCTTACCTTTAATTCCATGATATTACAATAGGAACTTTCAATTAGATTTTGCTCTTCACACGTGCTTCATTAGAAAACATCAGTTAGGGCGGAAATGAATGGTATTTACACTGGAAGTAATAATGTCCACACACGGAACTAAAAAATCGTTTTGCTTTTCCTTTTGCCTCCTTTTTTCACATTTGTGAGTTCAATGTAAATTATAATTAAAATGTTTAGTAGCACGTACATGTAAAATTAAATTTCAAGTTTCTTGTTCTCTTGGAGAAGAAAACAAAAAACTTTCAGGATAATACTTTTTCCCAGGCACATATGTATATCAGGAACTAGATTTAATGTCTAAAATTTCATTTCAGAAATGCTAGCTGTCCAAAGTGTTATGTTTTAAAAGTACATATGTTTAAAAATCATTTCAAACATTTCTATTCATTTTCATGTTATCGTTGTCCTTAAGTTACGAAATTTTTTTGAGTGCGCCCGCGCGCACGAGAGAGTCTTCATTACAAAAAACAATTATGTTAAAGAAAGAGAGAGAGATAAGAAAGAGAAAAAAAAGTTCAGGGTCTGACTAGATCCTGACTACCTTTTAAAGTACAGTATACTCCCGATTATACGCGGACAACGTAAAAAAAAAAAAGCTTAAAACGGGGGTAAAGAAGAAAAAAATGGTCTTTATTGTCTTTTGCTAAAAAATTATTGTATTGTACTTAAAACGTGATACAAACAGTGAAGATATGTACAGTATTAGGAATTATTTGCATTTTAAGTTCTGAAGCACATATCTATAAAGGGATGACCTATGATAACGTTCAACAATTTATTCGCTAAAGTAGGCCGCACTCTTCTGTAATGAATATTAAGTAAAAACAACAAATTTAATGTCACCAGATCTTGGCGGATAATCCGCCCCGTGGATAACCGGCTCGAAGATAATCAAGAGTATACTGAAAAAGTTTTCAAATCATCACATTGAAACTCATAGATCATATTACAACTAATTATAAACCCATGCATTCTAATTCTATAATTTAGGATTATACATCTAGGAGAATATTTTCTTAATACAAAGAAAATTAAAATTAAAATGTGAAACTTACCGTTGAAAAGATTCGTTCTTATAGGGTATTCAATTTTTCTGAAGCTCCAAAATCGCTTCTTCACTAATGCTAAAATCGTACCCAAATGACTCATTAATTCATGTAACAGCACTCTCCCAAGACAAGCACAAGACGTAAGTACCGTCAATAAATCTCACCATTCTACTTGTATTCTTGACCATTGATATGTGCTGTCACTTTCACCCTCACACAGCGTGGGAAATAAGTATTTCATTTTGAGGAGCAGTACTGCTCCTCAAATTCTGTTATTGAGGAGCAGTTCTGTAAAATTGAGGAGCAGTTTAACGAAACTCACTAAATAACATAACAACGAAAACAAATATGGTTTAAAACTAATTTCTATATTTTAAGTTTTAAATAATGCCTTATTTATTAATCAAAAAAATACTTTAAATTTATCGAGTATACTCTCTTGACAGCTATTTTTTTATTACTTAGCTGACAGCTAATTTTTTATTAATTAGCAAAATCGGCATTAGCTGATAACGCGAGCTACTTTGACGAGTTGGTCCCGCCCTATGTGGAGAGATAACGGCAATCAAAGAGGGGGCCGGAGGAACGGATTCGATGCACAAATTTTAAAGTTAGAAACGTTTAGTTTTGCCAAATGGTATTTTAAAAAAAAGTTTTTTTTTTTTTTTGCATCGCAAAGTTTTCGATGCAATTTAGGATATTGCATCGTTTTTCACTCGTTTTGAATTGCAAACTGCGATGCGATACCGCTTATTTCCCACGCTGCCCTCACATCCCTTTTTTATTGAGGAAACACCCAGGAGATTCTGGGAAACAACGAGAGTCTGCTTTTGTTCTCGGGAATGTAAGGATAGTGACTTTAGGGAGCAAAGATGAGCTACAGTAGATAGCGGAGCGCAGTGGACTGCTTTCCCTGCTTACGAAAGGGCGCCTACCCAACAGCCTTTAGCAGGGCATGAGATCGCGTTTCTTTGTAAGACATAGAAAGCCCAGCATACATTTTTAAAAAAAAAGCAAACACATTGTGAAAACAGCAGAAGGGCGCACCCGGAAATCTCCCGGTCAAGTCTATGGCCAGTCCGGGCCTGTTCAGAATCCTCCATACCCTCGCCCAGAATTTTTTCGAACTTGAAGTTCTAGAAACTAATTGTAAGTCACTTTTGGTGCCATTCGGGAAGGGGTTGCATTTATTATTCTCCTCTGAAAAATCTTTAAAATTAGTTTTAGAAAAGTAATTTTGCGGCTATTTTGTTGAAGTATAAGAGAGCAAGAGATTTAAGAACTCGTGGGCTTTGGTTTTGATTGAGAGATTAAGATTAAGATGTGCTTCTCTCTCCTCTTTTACTACGTCCCTAACATCTTTTATTTAATTGAAATGGAAAATAGGGAAAAACAATCCTCAGAGTTTTTCTTTTCCACACTCAAATGACGGTTTCAGATACAGAAATTTCCAATGTCCAACCGAATATTTTTATTGATTTGTTTGTTTATTTTTTTATTTTACTTTTTGTGTAGTTGAAACACAACATTCTTTGTCCCCCAGTAAACTACCTTCAACATTTTGGACTGCATTGGAGCTTTGCAGTGATACCTGAATTCTTGTTTTACACTTAGTTTATTTCATTTGTGCCTATAACCTACCGTAATATTTTGCGAAAAATGAACAACACCATCACGGTGCCAAAGTTATTTTATATTCTTTTCTTTTTTAGCTATGGAAAGTGAATTCTAAATACATTTTTAGTGTTACTAGGATATTAAAGAATCCAATTCGTTACGACATAAAAAAATAGTAATCTTGTTGCGCTTTGTGAGCCACCACGAGCCCACCACAAAGCGCAAAATATTGAACACAAAACAATATTGAAGTTTCTCCTGAGTTGAAGCTGGTGATATGGTTGATGGAATTTTAAATAATAGAGCTCTATCTTCCTTTTCGGAAAATCTTACTTAACTGTCGGAGGGGGCCATGGCCTCCGCCACTGGACGAAGCCGCCACTGAACGAAGAGAGAAAAGTACTATTCGTGTAGCGCTTTGCTAGCTGCCACAGCGAACAGCTACATCAATATTCTGGTACTTTTTTAAACGAACTTTTAGTTTTGAAAGTAAATAAACTAAAAATGTGTTACTGTCTGAATAATATTTTCGACAGGCTGAATGTGAAAAAATATTACTATTTGTTTCTGCGGTAAAATTAATGGCACAATTAATAGAATTTTAAATATCAAGCCCTAGTCCTCATTTTTGAAATTTTTGGCCCCCATGGTCCCCCCTGGAGCCGCAACTGCACGGATCCCCTCCTGAAAATTACTAACTTTACGCCTCCTGCCCCCCCCCCCCCCGGAGCCAAGAAAAGCTTGATTTGACAACTAAAACTTGATTTGATCGTCCCGGGAATTCCGGTGGAGGGGGGCAGAAACCTCGGTTTGTTGCACCCCCAGAATTCACAACCTAAGTCCGCCTATGGGTCCGTGTTAGTTTTTGCTACTTGTTAAAAATCGTGTTGAAATTCAGAACCTGCAATTGAATAGAAAAATAGGACATGTAAAATGCATAGCTATGGTAGAATAAAGAAGTTTTTCATAAGTATGAAGCTTGTGAAATTCTCCTCTTAAATTTAGGAAATCCCCCCCCCCTGAAATCTAGGCTAAGGGGGACATTAATCCCTGAAATTTGAACTTTATTTCACAAACCCTGGTATATTATGGAATTATATAGGAAAGGATCAACTCTATTTATTAATGTTTTAAGAAAGAACGACCTTTTCCCCCTAAGTTTTAACTTGAGAAAAAAGAATGAAATTCTTTTGAAAAAAGATGAACAGAATTATGTGGGGTGAAAACTTATTTGAAATACGGTAACAATAGGGAAGTTTTCGATTTTTCAATTTTATTTTTATATGATAGAGCAACATACATGAACATCAATGGCGAAAAAATTTTTGTGCTGCGACAAGTAGTTTTTTTTTAAATAATTTTTAATTTTCAAGCGGCTGTGACGTCACTGGGCATTCGTTGGCGCTTTTGAACTTTCTACTAAGGCGAAGAAAGAACGAGAAGCTTTAGATGCGAGGAGCTCGAGAAACCGGTTTCTACGGCTTCCGCACTGTTGTTCGCTCTGCACTGCCGTAATTTTTTTTCCTCGCCAAGTGATGCGTTCTAAAAATTTGAATACAGATTTCGCCAAAAAATATCAAAACAATCACCCCTAGCAGGGTATTGGATTGCTCTTTGATAAATCCAGTTTTAAATAGTGAATTAGTAGACTTTAAGGTATTGATTACGGAAGGAGAAAATCCCGCAATGAAACGATAATATAGCAAAAATCCAATTTTTATGGATGAAAGGCTGAAAGTTACTGCCATCCGACATCACGGGTTTCGGTTTCAAGGCGCGTTTTTTTTTGCGCGTGGGTTTTTAAAAAAATCATTAAGAATCAACCGTTGTGTTTTAAAATTCGGCAATGGTGAATTTTTGTGTTTTGTAAGCCTCTTAACAATATCTAGTAGTTAAAATAGGGATTTTCAATAGGTCACAACTAACCTATTGTTTCCCACATACCATGCATGGTTATACCTTTGGTATCACCACAAAAAAAAAAAAAAAAAAAGAAAAATATTCCTGCTGTAGCCTTGCAATGACAGACTAGCACCACAAGGTAAATTTTTAAATAGATCATTTTTGTCAAAAACAAAACTATTGTCAAATTAAAATCTCCCTATAAGTCTCCATCAGAAAATTTTCTAAATGGAGTACAGAACGCTGGTTGACCTCATCATTAGCGAATTATGGCACACTTCGTAGAATTAGTTTGCAAAAAGATTAACAGAATAATAACAAGCAAGTACACACAAAAATGCACCCTCTCCCCACTTATTTACCTTAAAAATTGAATAGATATTTTACATGTTCATCCATGTCAACATTGATAGAATATAGGATTTTAAAAATGAGTGTCAGAATCATAACCAGTTAAGACCATTTCTCAAAATCCATAGCTTAGAAAGTCTATGGATTTAAAGAGGTTTTGATTTAAAATCCTTACTAGTTGAGATCTAGTGGTTTTTGATCTACTGCCATTAAACAATTGGTATAAAGGAGCTTTTAAACTTACATTTTTTTCAATAAAATTATTTTTCGTAAAAATGGACTTAACTGGTTTTGATTCCAAATGACTCAAATAAGATAAACAAAGAAAGATATGAAACTTTAGAAGAACTTGCAAACTTTAATGATAACAAAGTAAGAATAAGAATACATCAAAAACTAAAATAATACCGTAAAGGATTATCTTTATCATAACAGAAACAAAAAAGAAAAATTGTTTTAAAGGAAAGTAAGTTTCCTTAATAAGTTTGAAAACTTGAAATATTTAAACTGAACAATAAAATAAAATAGATGACCTTGTAAAGTCATGACATTGGTAACACTGATCATTCAAATCAAGTGTTTTATCAAAACTAAAGCAAGAATAAAAGTAATCAAAAACAAAATAATACCATGAAAGTTTATGAATTAAACTTTATCATAACAAAAACAAAAAAGAAAATTGTTTTAATGTAAGTATATGTTTTCTTGATAAGCTTAAAAGCTGAAAATATTTAAACTGAACGGTAATATAAAATTGATGACCTTGTAAAGTCACAACATTAGGTAAAACACTAAACATAAGTTCAACAAATCAAGTGTTTTATCAGCATTAAAATACTAAGAGTACATCAAAAATTAAAATAACACTGTAAAAGTTTATGAATTAAACTTTAACAGAAAAAAAAAAACATGTTTTAAAGGAAAGTATACGTTTTCTTAATAAATTTGAAAACTTCAAATATTTGAGCTGAAATTGATGACTTTGTAAAGTCATAACATATAGATAACAATGATAATAGGTTAAACAAATCAAATGTTTTATCATCACTGTCAAAACTTTCAAAAATTCTGATCCTGTTTCATTGACAGAACATAAAGCAGGGCTACACCCAAAGAGGATATAAGCAACGCGAGACAAGAGGTGTATGGACAACGCAGTTTTCTTGCAGTGCTTTTTACGGAGCAAAATGCTCTCTCAAACTAATAACTAGGGAGCTAAAACGGTAATAATAGTTTGAAAGAAATAAAAAAAACAGGATTTTTTACCTTGAAAGAAAAAAAAAATATTTTTGCATGGAAGAAAAAACAATAGAAAGTTAAAGAGCATGGGTGCATTAATGGGAGAAGAATTTTCCCTATTAAGAATCGGATGACTTAATAAAAAAATTGAATACATTACAGTAATTTCTGGTAGAAGCACAGCATTAACCTAATCGCTGCACATTGAAAAAAATATGTCAAAATTTTTTTAAATGTTCAGAAACATTGCAACTAACAATGATTATAATGTGAATTATGGTATATCAGGAGAGTAAATATCCATTAAAATGAACATTAAAAAGAAAGAAAACAAAGAATTTACCATACATCTTGCATATGTCTTTATCCCCCAATTTTTTATGAAAAAGATCAAGAAAAAAACAGAATCCTGTGTTTAAATTAACCCCCGATTTATGTGGGAAAATTAGGAACGTTTTGCTATGTTCTTTTGCAAATGAACTCTTGCCAAAAAGAAAATGAAATTATATATTCATGTTTATGATTTTGAAAAATGAGCAATCATTTTTGTAAGAAAAAGTTCCTTTTTGAAATTTTTATTAAATGGTTCATTTTTGCAAATACAGTCAATTCTTGATAACTCCAATCTGAAGAGACCGAAAAAGAAACTTCGACTTATCATTAGTTTCGATTTTGACCACTTTAATAATAAAAATTTGGAATACAGTAACCCCTCGTTATATAGCGCTTTTCAGGGGACAAGAAAAAAGCGCGATATATCAGAAAGCGCGATATAACCAAGGTCATTAAAAATAGTTTTCTATCCAGCATACAAGTAAATTATACGTGCACATACATAAAAATTCATTTATTCGAACATTAGATTTTAGGGCGTGTGTTTTCTTGACACTTACCAGATGCGTTTCCCTCATTGTATCAATACAAAAGAAAGTGTCCAGTAGTTTCCAAACTGTCTTTGCAGTATGCAAGTTTGGGTGACAGGAATTTGCTGCTTCATTTCAGCGAATTCAGAAGAATAGAAGAACCTTCGTTTTGTTCATTGATGACAAAAATAAATGAGAAAGAGACCTTTTCTGAGCACCTTACATATTTTCTCAAGAATGGTTTCGAACTAAAAGGTTTTTTTTTTTTTTTTTTTTGGAGACAAAAGAAAAAAGCGATATATCCGAATGAGCGATATAACGAGGGGCTACTGTATTTAATTAATGTGTAGATAATTGATAAGCTTTATAAATGAAAATGTACACTATTTGAATTAACACGTTAAGAACAAAAGCAAAAATTTAAAAAAATCTTTTATAGGCATTTCATTCTTGTAGAATAATTCGTCATTTTAAGCAACACTGAGCAGTTTTGTAATTTAAGAAACAGTAAATATTAAAGCTTTTTCACATTTAGTTCTTACTTGGAAAGATTTATTTTTTTCCATGGTTTGTAGGTACTCTTCGTATCAAACCTCAGTGTTTTTTAATCAAATTTCTTAAACTCACATTAAAGAAATTTTCTTTATCAACTGCCTTAAAAGTAGTTTGTTGTAAATTTAATAATCACTATCCCACTGTCACGTTTCATTGAAGATTGAAGATGCTAAACTTTTTTTTGGAAAACAAATTCCTTACTGATGCATAACACTAGCAATAAGTGAAAACAATACAGTGATACCCACTCCAGGTGTTATTTCTTTATTGCACACTGCTTCAACACATCTTCTTTTGACTTCAGATTTTCCCTGAAGGAATCACAAGAGAATAACTAAAATTTCACGATATCACTTGGAAGTTTTTTCTACTTTTTGCTACGAATATTTAGACACCTCAAAAAAACTTCGAGTTAAGAGAAGTAAACTAGGAGATATGGAAAAAAATTCCCATGGAATTGAAGACAAAGGGATCAGGACCTAATAAGAAATTTGAGTTATCAGACTTCAAGTTATCGCGCATTGACTGTATATGATTTCTGTCATCTGTTGCTCTTAATCTGATCTAAGATCAATAAAATACAGGTTTTTAATTGTATACTTCCTTACACTTTTTTTAGGATTTAAATAATATTTGGCTTTTCCACTTTCCCCACAACCAATAATTACATCTAAAATATTTAATTGAAAAGTAAAAATAATAATTGAAAAAGAATTTGTCAGTATCGATTTCTTTATTGTTTAAAGAGTTGTATTAAAATCAAGGTGATAAAAAAATGTTGATCGTAAATGCTGCATTAGCAGAAAGGCCACATTTCTAAAATTTCATTTTTAAACACGTAAATCCAATAGCATTTTCTTCCAGAAATTACTGTACACTACAGTTAAAAGCCTTAACATGATCTTTAACCTTAAATCCCCCCATACAAAGAAAGCACAAAGAAACTTTCGTCACCAGTGTTATCAACTCTTGCGGAAACTTTGAAATAATATAATGTAGTCTCTTCAATCAACAGCAATAGAATACAGGGTTAACTTGTTAGAACTTTAAAAAATGTAAATTTCTCAGAAGTATACTTCATCACCTATTTTTTTAAGGAATAAATTCAGTTTCGTATAGAGTTTGTAACTGTAAAATAATAATTAACACCAAAACAAAATGCTTTCAAAATCTTAACATAGATTACACTGATCTTCAATTAAACTAGATATGTTATAAGAACTAAAGCTTTTACAAAATGTCACTACAGTGGGCCCTTCTCCAATAGCAATCAATAAAAGTGGAATGCATAATTACTTTTTTTTTTTTTTTTTTTTTATTTAGAATATATTAACCAATGTAGCAAAAATCTATGCGAATCTTAGTCATCAGGCAAGTATATCTCGATGAGACACTGTAACAGCAAAATAAAACAACTTTTATAAAAGTTGAATTGATTCCTTGATACGTTTCTTAACGGCTGATTTACAAAAAGTGGGAAATCACTAAAAATGCCGCCAAAAATGAAATGTATGATCCAACATACTTTCGAAGTAACTCATTTACTCATTTGATGAATTAATACAAATATAATGAAGCCTACATCTTACTTGATAAATGAAATATATTTCTTCACAGCTTTTTTAATAACTGGTTCACAAAAAGAGAAAATTTACTGAAATAACTTGCAAAAAATGAAAATCATAAGTTTTACATACTATCAGTATGTAATAATTTTAATTCATCATCTATATAATCATCTGATGAATCATTAAGCGAAGTTTCGTCAGAACTATTGGAGCTTCCATAAAACTCGTTTAAGCTTTCAGGGCTTACGCTACGTTCTCCCTCAGCAAGTAACTGATGAGACGATGTTGGAGTAACTACGAGCTTTTGGGGATTTCGACAGCCTCTACAGTGGCAGTTGAAACAAGCTCGACCAGCAACGTAACAAGGACATCTTTGGCCACAGCAAGTAAGTTTCCCTGGATTGCGGGTAGCCATACCACAACGACAATAACTTATTTTGTGGAAAGACTGAATGCATTCCTTCATAAAACTGGAGCTATCAGAACTTTCCTCTGAATCAATGTAGCTCATGTGCTTACTTTCTTTTTCCTCAATATCCTCATTTCCTTCTGTACTGGAAATTTCCTGCACGGAATCATCATCATCATCTTCTGCCTGTCTATGACTTAAATTTACTTTTATTGTTTGTTTCCGCATTCTAAGACGTCTTGCGGCACTATTCTTCACTTTTATTCTGTAAATGGCTCGTTTCCTTGCGCGAGGAGTATTGGTAATATCAGCTCTAACAGTTAATTGGCTATCAGGCATATTTCTACTCAGTGTATGAGGATAAGTCTCATCATTATAATTTGCTCCTTCATTAACAATATAGTAAAATTTTGACTTAGGAACTGACATATCAGAGCGATCAACATTGCGATAAAAACTACAACAACATATGTATAAACACATCTTCCTAAAGCATTGCAAAACTATGCGCATCTGAGTATCTTCAACAAATTCAGATGAATCAGCGCATTGAGAACATATTCCACCTTTTTTCATTTTACCACCTACACAACTTTTGCACATGAAATGACGACAACGACTCGTTGTTGATTTCATGGGAATCAATAACAATTTTTCACAAACACAACACGACAGGTGTTGTCTCAGACATGATAATGAGCCATAAATATGGGCCCATGAAGAATCCTCTTCAGGATTTACTTCTAACACGATGCGAAACGTGTTTATGTATAAACTTAATGCAGACATAGTTAGAACTCAAAACGCAAGGTCAAAATTAAGCTCTTAACGATTGAGGTGGTACTGCTGAATGTTTTTGCAAAATAATATCGAAATTAAGAGTTGCTTCTATTTATACGATAGAGTTATACTTTCATACCCTACTGAGATGGTCCAAAATCAAAACTTCATTGAATTTCTAAATGAATGTAGGCCAACCTCGGTTGCAATTTTCCGAATATACAAGTGAGTTTTTCAGCCAAACGAAATTAATTCATTCTTGAATTTTGCATTTAATAAGCAAACCAACAATCAAACGAACATTAAACACTATCAACACTCAACACTACGTGAAGCTTTGTTAACTGTCAACTGCAGTAGGAACATGTTTTATCAATGCTCTTCTTCATAGATAATTATTTTTACATAATATTTTTTAACTAAATGATTATTGAAAAATTCAAAAGTATAATCTTCTGCACATACATTTTTATTATTACCATAGTCTGGCAACAGTTACACTAGAAAATCAGCAAGAAAGCAAAAAAAGTTGGACCTGTCTAGAGTCCTATATGAATACGTAGTATTCAGAGTAGCGACAACAGCCGAGTTCGAATAGGACAACCGGTTACAAGCAGAAACGGGGTTGCCGTGAAGCTGCAAGTTTGGCTTCGTACTCGCCCAAGGGTTTCATTTCTAAAAAATTGTCACAAACGGTGTGGTGTGACGGTGAGCGTGAACAAGGGCAGGAGAGGTCTTAAAGCTTTACACGAATGCGATAATGCGTGATGTTGGTAATTTGTTCGAATTTGATTTTAACTTTAATAAAAGCAAAAGGTTAGCTGTATTTAAAAAGTATTTCCTCGAACTCAAACCTCTGAAAAACGATTAGTGTTCCAATGTAATGATACTCTTTAGGTTTTAAAACAGCGAAAACTGTATTTGTATTTAATTGATCCAAAGAAAAGGAAGAAATAAAAATAGTAGGTGACTGAATACTAACTAGTAAATAAATTCATCGCGCGTTTTTGTTTTATTATTAAGTTTACCATCAGGAAGATTTTTGAGTACAACAATATTTCGTTCTTGATATCAAAAGCTAAAAAAAAAAAACTTTTTTTTTTTTTCAATCTAGATTTCAATCTATCTTAAATATTTCACAGTTGAACAAAAAATAAAATTAAAATATGAGTAGGAAGAAATTTGAAAGAGTAATTAATGCAATAGTATCCACTCAATAATGTGATCACTTCCAGAGAAAGTGATTTTCATAAATTAACGACTGACTATTCAGGAAAAATTTCTAAATTAAGTTTTAAAAAAAATTAAAAAACACATTTTGAGTTTAAAAATAGAACGAATAAAATCTTATCTCATTTTCCCCATGTGTGTAATACTGTCATAATATTATCCTGTTACAATTTTGTAAATTTAATTCATGTGAATCAACTACAAGGCTCCAATATCAGTTTGTTTTTGTGTAAATATCTAGTAAGTTTTTGATTAACGTAGAAGTTGCAGTGATACTTTGATCAGTTTTCCCAGACTCAAAAACTCTCAAAATGTAAGATATAATACAGATTTTTTGTAAAAAAAATCTAACAGACGAAAGTGTTGTCTGGTCATAAAAAAAAAAAAAATAAATAAAAAAAAAAAAAAAAAAACATTTCTATTTTAGAAACCTGATAACATTAAGCAATGTGATAATTTTGACATTCATATACAAATGAATAAACTCTGAACCCCAAGTGAGTATGAAAAAAATAAACTGTGATCACATTAAGAGGAAACTACTGTATCAGAAGCATATAAAAGGTTTAAACAAGGTAACCTTTCTCCCCCTCCCCCTAGGCATTTCAGTTGCTCAGCGGGCACTTATGGTTCAAAGATCAATTTGTATAAAGTTGAAAACTGAAATTATTTTAAGAAGTGGTAATTTTCATTTTCAATCAGATGTACGTAAAAATATTCAGCAATTAATTAAGTGTTGGGGGGGG
>JAXGGA010016551.1:0-26422 GCA_038373865.1 Uloborus plumipes | reverse complement strand
ATCAAAATGTCTTGTTCTTAAGTCATATAAAATCATTGTCGTGCAGATACGAAAGACATTAGTGTATAGCAGGGGTCTTTGATCTTTTTTACACATGGGCCACATTGTAAATTTTTAGGAACGAGGCGGGTTAACCTAATTTTTGCCCAGATAGCTTTGTTCAAAAGATTTACTCAAAGAACTTTACTTCAAAGTTCAAAGAATTTACTCTCTAATATTTGAAATAGATAAAATCATCAGTAAGGCATTGTAACTAGTAATGGACAATTTAAAAGATTAAGTTGAAAGCATATAATTTCGATTGAAAATGCATGAAACGAAAAAATAAGCACGTTTTTAATCGAAATTATAAAATGGTGTTTAAATTTGCAATGCTCACTTTTAAGTTTATTCTTCATAAGTGAGTTTCTGCTGCCAGTGTCAACTGCTGCTGATCTTATCCTAGTGGATTTTGAAACCTCCTTTTTTCCTTCAATTCTCTTAGAAGTTGTCCCAAATAAAAACATAGCGTAAATAATCCTTGGAATACATGTTAAAAACGATATCAGGTCTTCTTTCTGCCCCAAGTATTTCATAAATAAAAAAAACAATAATAATAAAAACTGGGGAAGAAACGCTTCGTACATACCAAGCTCTAATCCAAGGAGGAACTCGGATTTAATTGAATCTCCACTTGCTTCTGGTACAGCAAGAAAGCCATCAGATCGAGAAGCACAAGTCTCCTCATTATACGGGATTTCAGGAAACCAAGAAGTAAACGTACGATCCCGAATTTTCCAGAAAACATCCAGACAAAAAAGGGCGAAAGGGGAAAAAAAAGTTCTTCGCTTGCACTTCTCTCCATTCTTCTTCAAGAGAGGCGCATTTTTTCTCCTTTTTCTCGGCTCTCTCCTTTTTATTTTCTTTTGCTTCGGCTCTTTTTTCTCAGGATGGGCGCTTCGTTTCCAATGGCGAGAGAAATTAGGGGCTGTACACATGGTGCTCTTTGCGAAAAATTTGTTTTTGGTAGTTAATGATTCAGAAAGCGTTACCAAGTCAATGGACGTCCCCAGCAAATACATTAAAAATAAAATTGAGCTGTTGTACACAGGTGATATGTACACTTTTTGCATTTCATCAGAAATTTTCAATACAGTAAAATCTCATTACAGCGAATACCACTACAACCGAATAACCGTTTCAACGAAGTAAATATTCAGTCCGGTTGTAATTCTCATGAAATCACATTAATTTCATTACCACATAATTCCCGCTGTAACGGAATTCACGTGATTTCATGGTTGATTTCATGATCCTGTTGTAACGGAACGTAACGTTCTCCGTAAAGAACAAAATTTACGATTCCTTGTTTTTTGTAACGGATTTAATCATTTAATTGTGCTGCAACTGTCTTCATCTTCAATGAGAAGCCAACTTTTCTGGGCTAAATGTCTACGAATCACTTTACGTTACTCCTTAATCGATCAAATATGAGGTTTAAATAATTTCAACCACAAAGAATATGGTAGGAAAACAGCAAAAGATAACTTTTTCCGATCTTCAGAAGTTCGTGGCATGAAGTTACTCTGTTTAAAACTGCCTTGTCACTTGATGCAGCCAAATAAACAATTTCGAACTTATCAATGGGAGTGACATTACAGTTTCTTCTCGTCGTCGCAAAACTAAGAGGGTCGGATTTGTCATCTTCAGAAGAACCTTTTACAGACGTGGAGTGCAGGCTAACTTGTCTAGTGGTCAGAGAAGTCTAACACGGGTGGGGAGGTTCCGTGTTCGTATCCCGGAATTTATTTTCTCTCTGCTGTCCTTGTTCTCTCTCTCTCTGTGAATGTGCTGTGAATGGTTGCCTAATGCCTACCCTATAAACGGGTCCTTATGGCATGTGTCTCTGTGAAAGTAGGACTTCACACCTAATTATGGTGCAGTTGAAAAAGGGAAGTAGCACACCCCAAAATTGCTAGCCTAGCTGGCACAAGTCATCAACAACAGGCGTGGAGCAATATCAAAAAGCAGCTTCGAACTTAGCATTCATGTGGTCAGAGTATGAGTATCATCATAACAAAATACACTACTCCTAGAACAATATCCTCTAGTCTAAAGTAAAAAAAAATGTATTGAAATGAACATAACTGGCATTGAGAATGTCGCTGTTTATACCAAAATACTTCCGTCAGCCTGCGTTTTTAAACAATATTAATAGAAAAAGAAATCCAACATCAAGTGAGGGTTGATTCGCAAAAATGAAACTGAATCGAAGAATTTGCTTAGTGAAAGATTTATATAATAGTTAAAGTTAAGAGACAATCTGAATTACATTTTTTCCAGTTTCACAAAAGGAAGTAGCTGATATAATCAGTAATTCAGATTTTGAATAACATAAGTGATATTGACATACGTTTTACTCAATCTCTTAAAAAAATAAAAACCAACTTTTTAAAATTTGCATAATAAGAATAAACTACAATGATTAGCACGTCATTGTTTTCTACATAATTTTTAACCAAAATTTTAAATATTACTCAAAACAATAAATAAATTAAATATTTTTTTAAAAATAATAATGCATTTTTCAAACAAAATTTATAAACTGATTTTTCCCAATACCGGCTTTTAAGGACAGAGAATTCCACTTTTTCTAACAGTACAGCAGCTGCCCTTTCGTTTTGGGAGTTTGGATGTAGTGCTATTGATCGCTCTGCAAAAGCTTTTGGGCAGACATCGTCTGTTTCGCAGAGAGTCGGCGTCTAGAAAATTATCTACGGCTTTAAGCTCTAACCAACCGTTGTTATTTCGGAACGAAAAACAAAGACAAGATGAGTGATGGAACACCATACGAACTTTTGAACTTAGAATAATATCGCTAATAAACTATAGTGCCGTGCTAAACACAAAAGTCGTATCTGCAACTTTTTTCAAAAGTGAGTTACCGTTAATAGGTGGTTCTTTGTTAGATGTTTCACCAAAATACAATGTTTTATGATCATTTGTCTCTGGGAAATATTTTTTTAAATTATCTGAAAAAGTTGCATCTGAATCAAATATATTGAGATGCAAAACTTTATACTGCAATTTCTCATTTTTAACTCGACTGAAGATACGACTTTTGCGCTCAGCATGGCAGTATACATATTTTGTTGAACATAAATTTTGACAAATCGAGAAAATAATTTGAATGGATTTGGAAAATTTGTCTTAGATACATTATTAAAAATCTTGCCATCGAATTGATAAGACATATGATTTCTGGTTCAAGAAGCTACCACCTCCCCCCAAGACTTGCCTAATCTGTCACTATCAACAGAAGGACATATAATTCTCAACAAATTTCAGCCTGAGTTTCGCTTTAACGCCATCGACCCCCATCCCCCGTCCCCGGTCGTCTGAAAGAATGTTGATTTGCTTTTTTCGTTCATTCGAATGGTCAAAAAACATTCATTTCCGAATTCCCAAGTCCTTTTTGACGAGCTTTGTCCTGTCGTCTTCATGAATGTGCGCACTTATGTACTGTGTCCATTAAAGGAGTGATCCATTGTGAAAATAAATAAGAACAATACGGTGTGTGCTAAAAATGCGTCATCTGCAGCATTTTTATTAGAAAGCCAATACATTTTGAAAAAATATATTTCGTTCAAATAGTTCAGAATATCATCACTAGGGGATGCTGGCAGAGCCAAAAACTTAATAACAATATTGTCAATGTGTGGCGGTGCTATTATAACAGTGTTATTACAATATAAAATCAGGGGTAATTCAGGTGCAAATTGGGACTGCTTTGCTTCCCCTTCACATAATTCTATATCGTAAAAACGGTTGTTTTTTTTTTTTTTTTTTTGCAAAATTTTATACTTTAAAATTAGAGCTTTCACAAAATTTTGTTTGTGAAAACAGTTCTTTCGCCACCTTTAAGCTCAATTACTTCATCTGAAACCAAAATATTTATTTTTAAAAATATCTCCAGCTTAAAACTTACTCCGAGTGAAGTCCTTCAGGCCAAAGGGATTTTCAGATTTATAACTAAAAATGCTCTATACGAGATGACAGGTTTTATTTGCACAAAATGTATAGAAAAGAAAAAGGCCCAATTATTTGCTGTTTTGTCACGAGAAGAAAACCTTTCATAAACATTTCTTTTTTTTTTTTTTTTTTCACAAAATGCGGACCTAAAATGAAAATCTGGATTGACTAATGAAAATGCATACAAATTAACGCTAAACGTTGAAAACTCTATGAAATACTTTTTGGTTCAAAAGCTCCACCCTTTCGCTACTTCCACACAACATATTCCGGGCCCGTAACCAGACCATTGTTTCGGGGAGGGTTTAACCAACCCATTTCTCCTGAAATCTATCTAAATGATAAATAAAATTTAATTTCATATTCTATTGCTTATAGGCTGTTTGTACAAAGCATCTTCGCCCAGTAAAAAAGGTGTATTGCTGTGTATGAAATCATGTTTTCAAAAATTACAATAAAGATAAATACTGCAGATAGATTAATTAATGCATACCATTATTCAAAAATGATAATTTCATTTCTCAAATGAAATTGAAAAGCAAATAAGAAACTTAAAAATATAATTGTAAAAATATAATTTTTCACCAAAATAAGGTTGTTAAAATAGTTTTGGATAGAATATTTTTTGGAATAGTTTTTGGAATAGTTTTTAAAAATTTCGGAGGGGTTTCGAACCCTAAAATCCCACCCCTTAAATACGGCCCTGATTACAATACCTTTCACAATTACACTTGATATCAAAGCGAGGAAACAACTATCTGAAACGAAAGATGCCGAAGCTGCCGAACATATCTAAGACCGCTATGCAGCTTGAATTCGGCTCACGGAGACTTAAACTCTTAAGCAAAGAAACGGAGGGCCGAGATAATTCGAAAATAGCGCGGCATAAATCTCTCTCCCTTTCTCGAAATAGCTGACTACACCGCCACCATTACGAGCCACTCAGGACTCCAAGTCACGATCGAAACATAATTTATGTACCTAAAACTTAATGCTAAAACTCGAACACTGCTCTGGCCTCCTGCCCTTGAGTCACGTCGGTTTTTAGTCAACTATCCGAGGTTAGTCCACCTACGCAGGGTGAGACTTGAAATTTACCCTAGAAATGTCAACATGTCCTTATTGTGGGGATTTCATTCCAAAATGTCCGAAGCTTCCGCTTTTGAAAACAACTTGTTTTAAAAGTATGTATCACGTTTAAAAAACTTTTCGAAGACTATTATTTTTGTTTTTTATTTAGCATATTTCTTATATTTAGTCATTCAGCTGTTTTCGCTCGTTATTCATATTTATTTGCCTCCAAGACTCAATATCAACAGAAAACATTTTATAAATACAAAATAATGTGCAAAAGAGAAATTATGCCTTAATTACTCAAGAAACCACAGTTGAATAAACTTTAGTATGAAACCAAAAATCCTTGACAAACTCCAATCTTGCGTATTTTTGCCAAACGCAATTACATCTGCTTTCCTTCAATCGACACCTGCCTTTTGTCTTCGCGCTTATTGTTTTAGGGCCCTGCTCCACATCAGCAGAAAACGCGACCGAAACCGAAGGCAGAAACCGAAAATCCGGGTACTTTCCATAGGAACACTATTTAATCCATTTTACGTTTCTGCTTTATTTTTCTGCTTTACGTTAATGTGGAGTATAATTCAACTTCGCAGAGATGGCCTATGACTCCTCCTTTTTTCAAGATTGTCCATTTTTAGGAAGGGGTGATACGCAGATGAAAATTGAGGAATGGGATTCACAATTGATGGGGGAATTTGAATGGGTAGAAATTCTACCTATTTTAAGGAATGGACTCATTTTCTCATTTGATTGACACCGGCCATCTCGTCGCGGTTGAATTATAGAGCCCTTTCACTTATGTATTAATACGCTATTTTATTTATTTATTTTTTCATAACATTTGTGGAAGTAAAAATTTTTAAATAACAAAAAAAGTTGTTGCTATGAAAAATGAATGAAAAATTAATATTTTTCTTTGAGGAAAATAATAATTAAAAGAAAAGCCATAGTTAAAGCAAAATTTACCATCCCTGATAATTTGCCGTCCCTGCCAATATGGATATTGGGCTCTTTCCGTTATACACAAAATTGTTTAATAAGGAGAAGGCCTTTACGATTAAATAAGGAAGTGTGCGGTGTTTTTTTCAATAAAAAAAGTAATTTTTTAAAACAGTAGCTTTTCTTGTTTTTTTTATATATATAATACTGTTAAGATGCTGATAAATCCATGAAAAGAAAAAATCAATGTAATTACAAATACAGACGGTTTGCATTCGATAATCTTAAACAGTGGACACTGGTTAAGTGAATCATTGGTTACTAGGATCAGCCGCTGTAATGAATCAAATCGCCGAACACAGAGTAATTTCCAGCTTTATTGAATCAAAACTGGTTAGGACGAAAGTGATACAAATAAGCGGCGGCCACTGAAGTATTAAAAAAAATTGAACGTTCATCTACGTCAGTGTAACTTCTCCCGAGCGGCAGCGAAGTAATCATCGAACAAGGTATCGATAGATTCTTATTTTTTAAGCTTAATGTTGAATAATTTACAGAATTGTACGTTTTTAATTCGCGGAGATATCAATTGAAAAAGTCTTTTTTCTCCAACCGCTTTTCCAAAATTTCGGATTCTGATTGGCAAATGACTAATAGGTCATTCCATAGTGACTAACGTAACATTCAGAGCTGATTTTGTAACTGTTTTTACTTGTAACTTAAAAGATAAAATTTTTTTTTTTAGTTTTGCTGATGGATTTACAATGTACATGGTATCTATGTATCATTTCTGCTAAGAGTTTAAAACATAATTACCGACAGTAGATATTTTTTCAATCAAATAGCAGTGTGATTAACTTAACATTTTTGCAACCCTAAAAACTATTGTTCATATTGTGAGGCAAAAATTTCTGAAATTTAAGCAAGTGCTAAAAATTAGATGATATATATGAAAAATGTGTAAAGTTGGCTTTTAAAAACATAAAACACATTTATTTAAATCTTATTATTATTATTTTTTAGTCTTAAGTGTCACTTTTACTCAAGATGGAGTGTAACTAACGTAACGTAACTAACGTAGCCATCGAAGAACAAGCAGTAGAAAATATTAAAAACTATTTATTGTGGCTAATCTCAGTGATAATTACAATAGTTGTTCAATTTTTTGGAAACTTCTTATGTTGTGTGTTTTTCATTTATTTATTTATTTACTAGCTTTATGCCCGGCGTTGCCCGGGTGCGTATTAATATAAAACTTTAGCTTCTCAAAAAATTCTAATAAAAATTTAACGCAAAATTTTTCATAAACAACGTTCTTAGTTTCACCTTCAGGCGCAAGAATAAATAAATTTAGTCTTGATGTAGTAGTTCTCTCTTGTTGTTCTTTTAAACGAAACTGACGCTGACTCACTGTCTCCGATTGTCTTGATATAGTTGCTCTATCTCTCAGATCTCTTAGACGATACTCACGCTGCTCATTGCTTTCTAATGCTCTAGCCGTCATATCTCTAATGTGCACTGTCGCTAGTCTTCGATTTCTCTCCTCAGGACTCTCATTTTCACGTTTTTCAGCCGTTTTTTTGCCTTAGGATGAACTTGTCCTATTGCTTTCCGTTTCTTCGGAGGCATTTTTGCAGAGTGGTAGCTAAATATACTTACAATTCAAAAATTTATGTTTTTCTTAATCGTTGTTTCCGAGCCTCGAGGTAGAAAGGTTGATAAATCAGAAATAAATTACTTTCTCGGGTTTATCTCTATCAGTCGAAAAGAAAAAAAAAAGCAGTTTAATTGTTTTTGACTTATTTCATGCTAAAATGAAATAGGTGAGCCTTGAAATGAAAATTCATTGTTTTAATTTTAATCTTTGTTGGAAAAATGCTAATATTTAAATACCATAAATTTTATCAATTTATAACCTAAAGGCTCTTGTCGATTAAAAAAATAGGTCTAATAATAGGCTAGATTCCTATATAAAAGGGTCATTTTTTGACAAAAAACTTGAATTTGAGCTTTTTAGATTTTTTAAAATTTCAAGACCCCGCCTATGAGAATTCTAGGGCATCAAGGAACCTCTGTGTCAAGTTTGATGAAAATCTGACGCAAACTGTGGATTTGTATAGAGAACAAGTATACATACACTCATTTTTATATATATAGATTAATTAATTGTTGATACTTTTTCACTTCGGTGCTTCTTTTTCTTTGGCAGAGGTTGACATTTCTATGGAATGACCCTAATGGTTTCTCAACCCGAAAGTAACGTCACGCAGGGAAAGCAAATGTTTCGAGGGGTTTAAGTAACGCATTTTTTGAAAATAGGTAGACCGGGGGAAAGTCTATCTTAGAAAGGCGAATTGCGGAAAGAATCGGAATCCTTCTAGAGGTGAACAGCGCTGGAAATTAATGTGTTGTCGCAGGTGGTAAATGAAGCGGAGCCCCGGAAGTACACTGCTGGGGATGTATAAGTTTTAAAGATGTGCTGCACTGAAGACCCGCAGAAAACAACGGAAAACCGTGAACTTCAATCCTCTGTTGGCGGCTAGTTTGTAAAATGCATTTTCAACTTTAGGGACACATATGTCCCTCAACAGTCATTAAAAGGGTAAAAACAAAATATAATACTTTCAAAATTAAAGATTCGTTTCCTTAGCATTTTACTGGTATAAAACTAAAGTTAAAAATATTAAGAAAGTATAGTTTCAAGGCTCTAGTGAACCGCAGTAATTAAGAGGTAAAAAATGCTTTATAAGGACTCCTCTGGGTGCTTGTCCGAAGCATAAGTTAATGGTACAGTTGCTAAAAAAAGGTAAGATAGGAAAAACTCTTAAAAGGACTCCGGGTATTTGTCCGTTAGTTAATGGTGAAGTTGAATTTTCTGTCTGCTCGATGGAATAAAGTGATAAGTGGCATGTAGTGCTTCTTTGAACCAACCGCTAACTTCAATCTATAAGCTGGGGAAACATAATTATATTTGAAAGAGAAATGTTAATCGCGACTGAAAGAAGTCATCTGCAGATGGAATGCAGTATTGAGACGACCCTCGGCATAATGATTCCGAAGCAAAAGAGCAAACGAGCTGAAAAGGAAAAAAAAAGTGGGAGAAATATTAAATGCTTTCACCCGATAGGTCTAATGGCACTTAAGCCCACATGTTGGAAACAACCCTACATTTGCCATTTCCACGCTCAAAGTATATTTTTACCCTCTCTTGCCAATCCGATCGGAGAACCGCTAAAAATTTCCATAAAAGCGATCGTGTGCGGGCCGGCGCGTACGAAACGATTTTGCGGGAGGGGAGGGGAGGAGGGGGCGGCCAAGTGCCACTTCAATTCAGCGGAACGATCCACGGAAACCCGCATCCCGTGACGACGACGAACTATTTGCTCTCTCTCTCCCTCCGACCACCCCTAAACCGAAATCTCCCTCCTCCCACCCGCTCACTCTACCACCCGCGGCAAAGTTTTGAAGTGATTTCGACGCGGGAGAGGGAAGTGGAGAGAGGCACGAGCGCCGGGAGATTTATTTTGAGGGGGGCGGAGAGGGGATCTCTCTCCCCTCCCCACTACCCCCTCTCCTTCCCTAACGAGCGCCCCAGCTGCGGCCACGTAACCTCCGCTGCCAATTTAACGCCTTCCTTTCTATCTCCCCGACGATCGGCGGACGGCGTTAGGGTTGCCTCGGGAGTAGGATTTTTGCGGCAAAAAGGAAAAGCGTTTTGGCGCGAGTTTGGCGATCATCGGCTCAATGCGCGTTCCATGCTCGATAAACATATATCGCATTCAGAGTTTTTGTCGAAAATTGGAAATAAAACCGAGATCTGAAGTTTCCTTGCGTGTGGAGCTTTGTTCTGCTTTGTTATGGTTAGATCAAAAAAAATGTATTTCGTTTTCAAGTGCATTCATCGAGCAAACCTGCTCAAAGTCACAAATTAGGAATCACGCCAGGACACATTTGATGAATTTTGATTCTAATTTTCTGGCGGATGGGATATTAGAGCATACCTTGAACTTCGTGCACTTAAAAAAATAATTACAATAATAATGACTTATTTTTACCTTAATTATTGTTATCATAACATTTATAGTTTAATTGTGAAATGAGTTCTATTAAATAAATTTCTATGCAAGATTTTCCGTTTAATTTATGTTGTTTCTAATCTCAGTAGGTGGAGCTTAGCTACACCATCTCTATAAAACCAAAAATTTCTTTAAAAAATCTAAGAACAGGAACGGATCATCTAAAATTTCAGAAACAGTAAAATTTAAACATGTAATAATGTGACAAGTGGAAGCGCTTTAAGCTGCACCTATGTCACTCCGGAAAGAGAGAGTTGGTGACGCCATCGAGGTCTTTTTTTAAAGTACCTAGGATAATCAGGAGGAAGGCCCCTGCTCCACATTGACGTAAAGCAGAAACGTAAAATGGATTACATAGTGCTCCTATGGAAAGTACCCGGATTTTCGGTTTCTGCCTTCGGTTTCTGTCACGTTTTACGCTGATGTGGAGCAAGGCCCGAACTCTACAACGTGCGTTTACTTCCATCCTTTTAACTGAAAAGATTTTACTGAAAGTGAAAATTGCTTTACCATACAAGGTGTTGTCCGCAGACGCAGTCTTTAGATTAGCCAGTCTATAAGCAATTTAATTACCTGCCAAACCAACATGACAGTGAACCCATTGCAAGGGTATAGAGTGTCTATTAGAAAGCCGAAACGGAAATTCTAGTATATGCAGGCATGTCAAACAAATCCTATTCAATTTTTCAACGAAAGAGATGTTGTATAGAGGCACGACTATCTGATAAATACAACGCTTAATTTATGCTTATATTTAAGTGGAAATGTTCAAAATGTTCAAATATTCTAAATCTTTTTACGCATTATAAAGATACTCTTCAAAACAGTGTTTGTAAGAAATTCAAAATCTTTAATTTCAAAAAGAAAAAAAGAAGACTTTCAACAACGCGTTCACAAGAAGTAATAAATGTACCAACCATGGAACGTTTAGGGAAAATGTTTGACAAAAGCAAGAAACGCATTTAAGAGGGAAGTGGGAATACAAATGCAATATTATTAACAGCACTTTATGTAACGAGCCCCTCCCCTCATATTCACCTCAATTTTTACCCTTACTCAGTGACTTTAAAAAAATGTGCCCCACTTTCGACAACGATTTTCCATTCTAGTTGCAGAATGCTCTTTGAATTATCAATTACTTTTTTTAAAAAAATTAATGCCAGAATCTTCTTTTACGTGCACATAATATTCAAATGTCAATAGTTTGTGCTGCAACTGGCACATACTGGAAGGAAAATATTGATTTTTCTTTTGTTTTCCAGTGATGCAAGCAGCAATTTTCATGTCTCGTTACCGATAGAAATTTTTTTCGACCGGATACAGCAAGTCGGGCTTTTATATGATCGATGATTAGTGATATCAGCTGATCAGTAATATAACATTTTTTAGCTGTTTTCTCAATCGTAAATAATTATAATTGTGAATTGAAGAAATTCATCATGATAAAGTGCAACGCGAAATTTCTAATAAGGCAAGCAGGCCATAGCGGAAAATATTTCTCTTTATGCATTGTTTTACCATTTACGTAAAAACGCATTCCAAAGTTTTTTTAGTTTCTAAAATAACACATTTTTGTCCTTATTATAAAATTAAGTTAATTTTTATTCACCTCAAAAGAATGAAGTATAGTGATAAACAAGTCGAAGAAGTTCAAAGGGAAGAAGGAGGTGGCTGAGATTCGACATATGGGGGAAATGGATTTAAATTAGGTCAAAAAACTACAATGAAAAAACGTATGCGTGCGTTTTAAATTTACAAAGATTCCTTACTGTAAAATATATAATTCAGAATAAGATGTTCTGTCAAAACATCTGATTATTAGGGGAATTTCTAGAAAAAAAGTTCCTCAATATAAAACAGTATAAGGTTAAGCATCAGAAAGAGTTTTCTACCTTTATTCATTCAGGGTAGAACATAAAGCAGAAGCAGAGTATCGCATGTTCTGCCTTTCCTTAGTGTAAAATATAAAGCTGAACATCATTCAGAAACATGGAATGATAACGTGGCTGCAATTCTTGATTGTGAAATGTTCTATTTGTCAGAAAATAATTTAAATTTTATTATTATTTTTACTGCACCGTATTTTGCAATTTTTTTTTTTTTTTTTGCGATTTTCCTCAGAGATTTGAATAAAATAATTATATTTGTTTCTACGTTTTAATACTAAACTGATAATAGAAATGTTGCAGTTAATATCTGTAGAAGTTCTTCAACGCCTGGTAAAGACATTTCCACCTTCACCTATAGGTAAGAGGAATTTTCTTGCACTAAGAAAATTCCTCTTACCTATAGGTTGCGATTTGAAAGTACCTCCAACGAGCTGGTTTTTTCGTCAATGTAAGCGAGTTCTTCAGTACGCACTTTTACAAATAGGTTAATTCTCATCACTTGAAGCACTTGTTGACTGGAGTCAAAGCAGAATGTTGGGATTGAAATCTATTGGGGCGGTGGGTTGTACACGAGACGCCTCTTTCGACACTTAGCCAGACATCTAAACCGCTTAGTCGTATGAAGCCTTCTTCGAGCAATTAGAAGGCTTCAATCTGCGATTTAGCTGTCTCATTGAGAGTAGAATTATCTGCTGAATAATTGCGTAAGCCCCGGTAGGAAGTCACTGTGACTTTCCAAAAATATTCATATTCAGCAAATTTTGTCTGAAGATTCGGTAAATTCAGATCCCATATTTTTTTTTTTTTTTTTAATACCATATATCTCCTTTCCTTATGTGCATCTGTGTTTTCAACTATTTTTATAAAGTTCGCTTCTTGTTTCAATGAACGAAATTGATTTATGCAAAGTATTAGCTCAATCGCACAGCTGCAAGGATTATTAATGGACATGAAGTTTTGGAATCATTATGCTATGTTAAATGGATGTTGTCAGAAAATTTCGCAACCACAAATAATCTAACGAGGAAAGTTATTTCTAACACTTCATAAACAACCATGGATAGTTCTTCTTCTAAACATGTTAGGATTTCAGGGACTCTTAACAATTGATCTCTACTTTGGAAGGATATTATTATTGCCACTCTATCAATCTTTCCAAACGTTGAGAAATTTTCAATTCCCTCTTAACACTAATTCTTCGTACTAGTAAAGGTTAAACTTTTGCTTGTGGTGAATTTCTGTGCATCGTGGGTCTCGAATTTCAAATTTATTTTTGAAGGCGTTGAGTATAAGTTCGATTTATAACCGGAGCTTTCTATATCAAGCCCAAAACTTCTGAAGCAGTCAGAAATATACTAACTCCATATTTGTCACGATTTTACAAAGATCAAAATACTTCAGAAAGACGGGAAGTAAAATACTGCGATATTCGTGGCGTTTTGGAAATATTACAGTATTTTTCTGCGTATTATCCGTGGCTGCGTATAATCCACAGGCACTAAAATTAGGCAAAAGAAAAAAAAAATCTTCGTATAAAATCCGCGGATAAAATGCCAAAAAACGAAGTTGATTTTGATTTGGCATGAAATCTTAGCAACTAAATTAATGCAAAGAAATAATTTTAAAACTATAACTGAAATTATTCTAAAATGTGAAGATTTATTCTTGAGATCTTGATTTTGTACGCTAATTACTTTGAGATAATGAGAGAATTAAGACAAAGGTGCAAACAACGTACTGTAGTGCAAATGGTGACTTCGTTGTATCCAATGTTGTTTATTTTACATAGCCGGAACCTGTAATGTTGCTGCCTCAATCGTATTTAAAAGAAGAGATATAGGCTTGTACGCTACGTAAAATAAACAACATTATAGATTCAGACTATAAACAAAATTACAAACAGTGTATGATACAGGTCCTACTGAGGGGGAAAAAGCACAGCTAATCCGCGGTAGCGTAAATTCCGCACTTTTTAACAGATAATACGCAGGTAAGTACTCCTGCTGGGTTAGTTTCAGGTATTTGCTTCTCAATGAGAGAAGGGTTGCCACTGTCATCAAAACTAACACAGTTCAGGCTGTTTGATACCAGACAGTAAGCTTTTAACGAATCAAATAATCACTTCATTTCTTATTAGTACATTTTTTCCTGGTAATTTCCATTGAAATGTGCTTCAATATTCTTTCTCCCTTGTGTTTGACTTTTTGATTTACACCAACCCTTTTGTCATTTCGTGATTTTTGAAGCTAAAGCAATACGAAATTAGTATTATCTTCATTTCCCATCTGCCCTAAAAAATTCGCATGAGTTATATGCCAGACATCGTGGGCCGTGGTGGCCCGAACGGTAAAGCATCGGACTCGTGTCCAGAGGGACCCGGTTCGATCCCAGCCGATCAAAGATCCACCGTCTTGATTATTGGTGGCTGGGAGGCGTTAAAAATGTCGTGGTCACAAAGTCCTCCAAGTGAAACGATACCTCTGGGGGTGCCTGGGCCAAGGGTTTGCTCGACCCTAGGTTCTGGTTCAAAATTAAGAACAGAGTGCTCTTCAGGGCCCTATCCCGGTTAAACCACGAAGTTGTGGTAGGTACGGGGGACCCTGGAGGTGTGAAATGAAATGAAATGCCAGACATCGTTCATAATTTCCACAGCGAAGCTTCCTAAATCGAAAAGTGGTCAAAGGAACTGGCGGTGAAGCCCAATATCTCAGAAACGAGCATCTTCATTAAATTTAACTCAAAATATCCTAATATAAAAGAGGGCTGCCAAAATTGCACATCTGCCAGAAATTAAGAAAACTATAAGTCTGAAAAATGTCTTTTTCAGCGATAACTCGAAAAATTCACATCCATTGAAGCACTCTTAACAGTTGTCCACTTGTGCTAATATTTTAAATTATGCTGAACTCCTGAGAGACCCCAATTAACCTAATTAGGCCCTGGTTTTGTTTGTAAAGTTTGATATTCACTTCTCCCAAGAGCAGCTTCGTATAGGGGGATTAGAAAAACAAACCTGGGTGAATAGTCCATTTAATACAGAACTCATTGATGAAATCAGTGCTCATTCAAAATCCATCTGTGCTTTCCCATCCTCGTCATTCAGTTATCCAATGTTACGCAAGGCAAATCTGATCATGTTCCTGAATCATGGTTCTTGAATCATGAAGTCAGAACTGGCGCAGTGGATCATTTAACTTTCTAGATTTCGAGATGTCATGCGTGTAATAATAAAACTTCATAACCGTCGTGACTCTGCTGCACATTCTTTCTATTGCTGTTGGGTGTATTTTTTTTGCGCTACGGGTGACACGACATTTGAAAAATATTAAAGTCTTAATTACTCCATGCTTGACACAAATTAAACTTTCACGGAATTTTTAAAAATTTATCTTCAGCTGGCTTGATTTGCCCCATAACCAGGGTGAATGTGTCCACTTTTATATTTTACTTTGCATCGTTTCTGAAGCTTAATAACTTTGTTTTTACATTTAGGTAGAAGACTAAACGTGTTGATTTAATGTTCATGTCTTAGTTTGTTATCAAACTTCAGAAATGATACAAATTAACACACAAAAAGTGAGAGAATACACCTCCGATATGATAAAGTCACAGCAATTGAAAGATATTACAAAGTCACCCCAATAGCAAGAAATTAGTAGCAACGCTCATATATTAAGCATAAGTATTGTGTTATGTTGTATTAAAAGTCAGACACAATAACGCTGTAAAATATATTTTTTAAAAGTCACAAGAGTTAGTAATCCCCCAGTGCATTCTACTTCCACATGCCATTCCAGACTTTAGACAAAACTGCTCTCTTTCTCTCTCATACTTGTCCGCAAATTCATCGCCATCAACACAGCACGCAATCTGAACTCAAGCCAACAGCGTCAAAACAATATGAGAGGGGTGGCTGACAAACCATAAAGTTAAAAGAGATACAAAATTATTTCGCTCGCACTTGATGAAATTCAATATCACTAATGCACGAGGGGGGGAGAGAGAAAAAAGAATGCAAACTTTCACAAGAGATAAGGTGCCAAATAGGACAAACCACCCATAGCTTTCGTCGTAAATCGAGACCGGATGAGTTTCGAAAGAGGAAAAAAAAGACACTGACAGCGACGTCGACTGCAGCTCCTGTTTACTCAGGCTGTTCCAGGCTGTTGCTGGCGGAGAGAGAAAGAGAGAGAAGATATCAAAACAGACCAAACGATTCCTCTGCCTCGGAAAGGGCCTGGGAAAGAGAGAGACAGAAGGAGACAATGAAAAGAATAAAAAAACGAATCCACCCGAGAGAGAGGCGACCACCCTTTTTGCGTGACCGTCTCTTACGGTCCGAAAAGTTCGGTGCGTGACACGCGTGCGAGAGGAGGGTCTCTCCGCCCTGTGACATTCGCTCGCCGAAGCGATGAGTGATGGCGGACCGGCGCTCGATCGTTAGCTGCAACTTTTTTCGCTTCTTTTCTTGTTTTGGTTTCGAGATTGGGAGAATGCTTATTGCTTTTCCATGCGCATGCCTGCTCATAAATGAGGGTTTTTTTTTTCTTTTTTGTTTGTAGTAATAGTTCTCTTGCCGGTGATCCCACCCATAGACGTGATACAATGTGTCAGCTTCACTCGGTGCTGTAGTGCTAAATGTTTTCTTCCCGCTTCGCAGGTATTGAGGAAAACAAAGTTTAAATCAAACTGTCGTTGTAGTGCTTTGTTTATCGAACATCGATAGATGTGAGGACGATCGAAGTACAGCAATCTCCCGATTAATGCGTGGAATAAGGTGGCACGGTAACGCGGACAAGCAAATACCGCGGATAATCGAACAATTGGTGAAAAACGATATTAATTTATGCAATAACTAAAAAAAGGTCAATAGCACAACACATACGTTTAAATTATATCTAAACTGACAACATTGAATTGTAAAAAATATCTTGAAAAGCTAAAAACGAACAAAAAACGCACTTTTTTTTTGCATTCAGTAAATCATTATCGTCAGAAAAAGAAAACAAAGAGTAAAAGACCCGCGGATAATCCGACAACCGATAATCGGAAGTCTACTGTCATCCAAGTAGCATATTAAATCCCATTCGTATCTTAATTCAATAAAATAGGTTTTATGTTCTTGTATGTTGTCTTTTTTCCGCAACCACCGCTTAGTTTCTATCATGTTTTTTTTTTTTTTTTTTTGATCACCCTGTATAAAAACAAAATCTTTAAAAATGAATTTTTATTTAAATATTTTTTATCACTTCTGAAAGCTTTTAATTAATGAAGAGTTCGAGGTTCGAGGCCTACATTTCTTCTTAGCTTCCAAATTTGCGGATGCCCCCTGGTACATTCCATCAGAAGCAAAGCAGCCATCCCGAAAGAACGAGAGCGGAACAAAAAAAAATCTACTAGGAAGAAAAGAAAAGAGGTCTAAGGAAAAGGAGAGAAAAATGCGGGATCTCGCCGCTTTCTTATGAGCAGAAATAGTGAGAAGTGTGCCTCCCAAGTTTTTTTCCCCTTCCATCCTTCCTTTTTTACTCCTTTGGTGAACATTTTCTAGAAAATACTATGATCGTAGGTCCGTTGCTTGAAATAACTGCATGAAATGATCCCTTCTTATTTCCCCAATTCGACTTTGCCGTTAGGGATTCAATTAAATCAAGTTGGCTTCTCCAGGATTAGGCAGCAGACGAATTACGAATGAGGATAAGGGAAGATCTTTTCGAACTTCTACTGCACTTAAGTTACTTTTTTTTTTCTTTTAGAGTAACAGGAATTAAGTAGTTAACGAAACAAGAGGTTGGAATTGTAACGACTGTTACAGTATTTTAAGGCTACAGATTAAACAAATATTGTTTGAATCAAGGACGACTCAGTAAGCCGAACAATTTTTGGGAAAGAATAAAATGGTGAAAACGTTTTTTAAGTGGGAAATCGTATAATAGCCATTAAGTTTATATGCATAAAAAGCGATTTCTGTTTGTAATACAGAAAGGAATAATTCAGTTTTTCAAACTGCATGACATCATATCATTGCTTAGTAGTTCTAAGTGTTTCAAAAAGAATAAAAAGTTGTTTATGAATTTATTACAAATAGATTTTTTTCCCAACTTAATAATTTCAAATTTTCCCGTCAACTCTCCAGATTTGAACAGAATTTGAGAATATATTGGACAATTGCTAATTAGACTACATAAAATTTTTAATTTATATCGTTCAGAAGTATTGAGAAAGTAGAAAGCAAATGGCTGAAATGTTAAATCCTGGCATTTGTATAAATAAATTCTCCAGATGAAAAAACCTAATAATAACAATGAATGTTTAAAAAAAGAATGAATTTCGACGCTTCAAATTCAATTTATGTTTTTCGCAGTGACAAATTGCAATCCGATATGTGTGTGTGTTGGCTGTCGTTTCTGTGTGCTCATTCACTCCCATGTCCTGCTCGGTGGTGCAGTGGTGTTGTTGCAGATTTCATGCGTCATCAGATCTTCCGTGGCGAAGGAGCAAGGGCCGATGAGTAGATCCGAAGAGATGGAGCGTCGGGACGCGAGACTTTGGCAGAGTACCACACAATTTGAAAGAGGAACCCTCCGACATCTCTGGTCCAAGCAGAAAACATGTAGCAATTTCTCAACTATGTTATGAACTTCAAAAGCTGAAATTGTGTCTAAGTATTTATTTACTGATCCAGACTACCCCATTATAGAATTTCCACATATTGTAATTGGGATTGTAAGTTATGAATATTTGAGTTACGACATAGATTCGGATTTGGAACTTTAAGTTCGACCGCTGCAGGATATTAAATCATTCTCTCGCCTCTTAGTGTTTTTTGCCTCATCATTCTTCCTGTCAGGAAAATAGCATTCACATTCAGGAAAGGATGGGGGAAAGTTTAGGAGAAAGGGAAACCCGTTGGTCATTTTTTAGTTTAGGGGCGAGTAATAAAATAGCACATTTTCAAAAGTGCCGTTAACCTGATGTATCCCAATGGCTAAACATTGCCGCCGAACTGTTTGTGTATATAAGATTGTGGCGCCTGAAATGTATTGCAAGTATAACTCGCAGCGGAACGTCTGCTTCGCTGAAAAATCAGTAAATTATGGACTCAGGTAAAGTGCAACTCAAAAGTTTTTTTTTTTTTTTGACTGTTTCTAATGTAGCAAATACCGTTTCACTTAAGGGGAGGGCAACGTTCTACTGTGTTACGTGCCCCTACTTTAGCCAGGTTCTGTTAAAACTGGATTCAGCATCGGATCTCAACTCAAAAGTTTTTTTTGTCTGTTTCTAATGTAGCAAATACAGTTTCACTTAAGGGGAGGGCAACGTTCTACTGTGTTACGTGCCCCTACTTTAGCCAGATTCTGTTAAAACCGGATTCAGCATCGTATCTGGGTAAGTAAATCAGGCCCCTTGTCCCGGGCAGCAACTTCTGGTAGTTCATCCTATTTCTGTGTGTTTTCTTTTTCGACTCATTATAAGAACTTAAAAAAGGATGTGTAAAGGTGGTAAAGACGTGTAAAGGTGTATTTCAAGTTTTTTTCCCCGGTTCAAAAACAGAAGCAGAACGCGGTGTCTTCTCTGTAAGATTTTTACAAGAGGCCAAAATGAAATAATAACGCGATCTCCCTTAGAACTGGCTTATACCCTTCGCGTAATTTGTTTACAAGCAAATTAGTTAACAATAACTGACTGTTAATTCATTTAGAAATACTCAACCTTGATTCCATTTTTCAATTTCAATAATTTCTAACCACTTGTTCATTTCTGTGCAACAATTCATACTTCTTCACACAAAAAAAATCCCCACACCAACTTAACACAAAAAACATTATCATCCCTGCCTGTCTGATGACTATCGGCAATTCCGAAAGAATAACAAACGGACGAAACAGCAGCAGGGCTCCTTCGCTGTTCGTGACCTCCGCAACACGTGCCGCTTTGTACTCAAAACCACCTTACCTGCCTGCTTCTAAGCCAGAGCCCACCTGCGAATAGTTACTGTCACTCTTTTCCTTTTTTATCCTCTCCACTTGACGCGACCGCTGGGAGAGCAGGATTCGTCGGGTATACAGCGCCATCTATTGGCGAAATACAGCATTAATGTATTAGCATTTTTATATTAGTTTTGTCATTGAGTTGTTTTGTTGTTTTCTCGGAGTTTTTCAATTAAAACTTTGTGTGATGGAAGAGGGAATGACTAAATGATTTATCATGGAGAGGAGTACCATGTATGTGACTGACAGGGCCCGATTAAGACATTAAGGAGCCCTAGGCCAAATACTTTTTTGAGCCCCCTGTACTGTACACAGCCTGTACCCCTTGCTTTAGTTTTATAGTTTTACGCATTGAATAAAGCTAGTTTTTAGCCAGTGATTAGGACAAATTTTGACATTTGGGAGCCCCTAAATTGTGGGCGCCCCAGGCCACGGCCTAATTGGCATATTCAGTTATCAGGCCCTGGTGACTGAAACATAATTCTGGTGAATAATAGCAAAAAGCAAGATTTTTCCTGAAAACGTTCAAGCACATATTTCTGCCGAGAGAGAGAAAGAAGTAAAGCGATAATTTAGAAAAGTTAATATGCGATAAAATCCAGTTTCAATGTTCTTCAAGGAACTAGGAACCACAAATTTTGTTCGTTGTAACAAGAATTTAGTTGTGATGGAAATCATGCAGTGTAATGTGAATTAAATTAAAATGAGACAACGTTTTTATTAAAACGGATATTTCGTTTTATTGTATTGGTATACGCTATAATAACATTTTACTGTTTTCATAATAAAAATGAAATATTCCCTTTAACTTCCGAGTTTCTGATTTTTAAAAATAGGATGATGGTAAAGAAAGAGGAAACATGCTCTTTTAGAAGTGAAAATATGGAGCATATGTCTACACAAAACACTATTTTTCTCTCGTAAGTTGAAAAAAGTAGCAAAACATAACATGAACACTTTTTACAAAGCACAGGTATTATGTGCAATACACCGCCAACTCGGTTATTTCGATCCATGGACTGCAGTTTCGTGCTTATCAGCATGGAATATGAAAGTAATCGAATTGGAGGCAAAAATCCTCTTATTGAGCACAGAGACCAAAAATAAAAAAACTGGTAGCTAATGTGAAATTAGAATATCTGCAAGCGACCGCACTTGGTACGGTGCAACTCAAAAATTTTAAGGCAGAGCTCGAGTATAAGCTCTGCCTTAAAATTTACGAGTTGTACCGTTCCCATGTGCGGTCACTCGCTGGTATTCTAATTTCACATTAGCTACCAGTTTTTTTTTTTTTTTTTTTCGGCTCTCTTTGCTCTATAAGAAGATTTTTGCCTCCAACTCGATTACTTTCGGATTCCATGCTGATGAGTGCATCATAAGCACGGAACTGCAGTCCATGGATCTAAATAAACGAGTTGGCGGTGTATTGCATGTTCCTGCCTTTGCCCTTGCTTAGAGGTGGTTACTCACTGATTTACACAGGTATTATGATTTCAAAATTTTTACAATAGCGTGATTGCGGGCAATTTCGTGACTTCGTAGTGTTTTATTCAGAGCAACAAATTTATTTTCAAAAACTATGTATATGTATTGCATACTGCTCGTTAAATACAAAACATTCAACAATGATTTACGCTGCCTCAGACAGAGGACTAAGCTTAGTAATATAGTGTCGGCACTTCAACAAGCGCCTCCGGAACTTTGCTCCTAGATTTTACGTGCTCGGTACCAATGGTACCACCCAAGCACCACAGATACATCGATACCTTACATAACAGAGCCTTCCAGTCATCTCCGACGATAGAGGCAAAAGCTATACGCAAATAAATTGGTTAGGCTATCGGGCCCCAGAAAGTCTTGACTGGCACACCGCAAGCTACATTCAGTTCACTGATCACAGCCGAAATTTAAATTTGCCTACAGTAGCCAAAATTCCGGCAAAGAACCAATGAAAAAAAAGGTTGTAGAGGGGCCACGCTCTTTGTTAAATTTCCAGTGGAAAACTGTGTTCTTCATCAGAGAGATGACTTTGAGGCTCCGTCGTATAAGGTGTCGATATACATGTTCGGCTACTAGTGGTACCGAGTATACGTAAAATCTAGGAAAGGAACATTCCGCCTCCGTAATCTTTTCGAATGTTGTAGAGAGTAGTGGAGGCTTCGAAAGTACCTCGAGATCGAATAAAGTGGCGGATTTACCATGTCGCAACGGTTGCGATTGAGATGGGCCCCCAAGACCGTACCCCCCCCCCCCCCACCCCGAATGAGAATACAAAAGGCTACTGAAAAATAGTTTACGTTATTCTGCTCACCTCTAAAGGTTCCCCCCCCCCAAAAAATAGCCCCTCAAACCTGTAAATTCCCACTGATCGAGCCCCCCCCCCCGCGAAAAAACAATCAAATTGTGATTTCAGTAGTACTTATGATCAGGACCGTTCGGAGAAACGACGGCGACCGGGGAGGGGGCGCATATATCAGGCCCGGGGGTCAATTGCTCCCCCCCCCCCCGACTTTGAGAAATCGAAGTGTTTACAAAAAATGGGCGTGGTTTTTTTTTATTTTCCGATGAAATTGCATTGTATTTTGACCCTTTGCTCCCTCCCCTTGGAAAAAGTTGAAATGACGGCCCTGGCATATATCCCTCCCCTCCCTACACCCAAAGAAATGAAGTTGGTCATAAAACTCTCACAGGCTGGTACACAGTTAAGATGATCATTAACCTCATTTTAAAGTCGGTAAACTTTTGCTAACAATTGCAGGGTATATGGTGAATACAAAAGCTCTGAATATTTTTTTATAGTTTGATTGTTACATAATTGAACATGTAATCTCTGCGTAACATAAAACACTCAACAATTATAACAACAATTTAATCTAAAATGAATGTGTTGGCCTTTTAACAAATATTAATGGACAAAAGTGATATCTGATGGTAACAAGAAGTTCTGTCAAGAACTAAACGAGCCTACTTTCCCGTACATCGACATCGGCATTGTAGCATCTGATCAATATTCTCTTGATTATCTGAAACTAAAAATTATGTCAAACATATCTTTATAGCACTTAAAGCTGATTTCTGAAAGCAAAATATACCCCTCTCATCAGATAAAATAGACACGTAAAAAGTAAATAAACAAGTCAATAAAGTTTTGTCGCACCTTTTAAAGAATGTAACCGTTATAGTTCTTCCGTAGAAAAATTCCACAATCGTTTTCAAAAGAAAAAAAAATAAATAAATAAAATAAAAGTACAAAGAACTTCAAAACACATTTTATCAAAGAAAAAAAAACTTGTTCGTTAATAAAATGTCTTGAATTTCATTTTTAATCCGTTGCCAGTTGTTAAATATAAATAAGGAATAAAATGCTCTCGTGAATGAAAAATTTTTGTTAACAAAAAAAAATCGTCTGATAAAAAAAAAAATAATAATAAATTAAACAAACAAATAAATAAATAAACAAAAAATCGTCTGCCCAGTCAGTCATTTTTTCTGAGCCTGCATTTCCGCCATGTTTGCGGAGTCGGAGTCGGAACCAGAGTCCTCACAGAAGATTATTCAGAAAAGTACTTTACAATATATTATTTATCAAAACCATTTTCTTACAAAGTTAGTTTGAAGGAAATCCGCCTCGAAGTTCAGAATCAACATTCAATTTAAATTTCTCCGTAGGCGCTCATGTTAAAATTTTTTCTGAACGGTTCATCATTGAACGAAAAATGGTTCAAATTGAAAAGTGAAATATAGGAATGAGCCTCTCCGAGATCTTTCGAACAAAAAAAAGTTTATTCAATTCGGACGGTTCACTTAAAAGTTATTATGTGGGGAAAGGTTGTTTGAACGGTTCGAACAAAAAAATGTTCAAATTGAAAATTTAAATACGGTAATGAAGCATCCTTGCCGAGACCTTTTGAACAAAAAAAAGTTTGTTTAAATCGGACTGTCCATTCAAAAGTTATTAGGTGTGAGAGCTTGTTTGAACGGTTCAATGTTGAACGAAAAATTGTTCAAATCGGAAATTTAAAAACGGGGATGAAGTATCCTTGCCGAGATCTTTCGAACAAAAAAAAGTTTGTTTAAATCGGACGGTTCACTCAAAAGTTATTAGGGGTGAGAGCTTGTTTGAACGGCTCAATGTTGAACGAAAAATTGTTCAAATCGAAAATGACGATACGGGAATGAAGTACCCTTCAAAAGATCTTTCGAACAAAAAAAAGTTTGTTCAAATCGGACTGTTCATTCAAAAGTTAGTATCGCGGGACCGGTTATTTGAACGGCTCAAAGTTGAACCAAAAATTGTTCAAATCAAAAAATCAAATATGGGAATGAGCTGTACTCGCCGAGATCTTTCCAACAAAAAAAAGTTTGTCCAAATCGGAATGTTCATTCAAAAGTTATTAGGGGGGGGGGGACAGACAGACCGACGGACCGACCGACCGACAGACACACAAATTCCCCATCTCAATACCCTACTTTCAAATTTTTAATTTTTCGATATTTATTTCATTTTTTTGTTTCTTTTTACTTAGCGATATTTTTTTTACTTGGCGATATTTTTTTGGACTTGGCGATATTTTTTGGACTTGGCGACATTTTTTAGATGCATTAAGCCAATTTTAATGCTTTTTTCGTCCCTTTATTTTTAACGGGAAAGTAGGCTAAGAAAGAGAAAAACAAATAAATAAAATAAATTGTGATGCAGTGAAAGCTCAGTTTGCGGCTCGGCGCCCGCTCATATTTGCATGCCCGGGGCGATCGCCCCTCTCGCACCCATCTTCGGACAGCCCTGCATATAACATGGGAAGAATGGCTTCATAAACAATTGAAAATAGCTCGTGTTTTCTGCCATCTGTTGTGGAAATATAAAATAATGACATACCTTGCCCCTTCCCATCCTCTTGGATGTTCTTTTCTCAGAGTGTAGGGTGAAGATTCTGAAGCAGGGTTTCTCTCCTGCAAGAGTCATTCTCAACAATCCATCGCTTACTTTTGAAGATTCTCGAGTCGTTAGTTAAGTTCCGCCATTCATAACTATTATTTTTCTACTCTTGGTCAGAAACTCGGGCTCAAATCAAAATGCCATTTGTTAAAATTCGACGAAAGTTCCGTGAATTTTTAGCATGAATTTCTCAGAGTGATCATATTTTGGTAGCTTTGTAGGTAGAACAAAAAGAAGAAGGAAACGTTTTGCCGAGTTTGATATACATGGGACTTCAGCTTCTGTATTTTTTTTCCCTTTTTTCAACAACACATCAAAAATAAGACAAAATTTCAGACTATTTATGCAACAACACAAATTCTGAAGAACATCTAGGGCTTGTTCATTGCATTCCACTTCCTAAGAATTTTTATATAAATATAACTATTCACTCCAGTAAATAAATCGAAGTCTTAACTTTTTATCCAAAAGACCTTTAATTACATATTTATAAGAAATTAAAATATTGTTCTCAGCCAACATCGAGACTAATAAAACCAACAATATCGATTCGTTTCATATTCAAAATATTCCGACTATTCTGACTCATTTCAGTTGTCGTTGCCATTACAATAAAACAAAAGATAGCGCAGACGACAAATACTAAACATTGAACGAAAAATACAGTAACAATAAATTTACGAAAGCAGAATCAGAGGGCTCCCGAACATTTTTCGCAAACAATTAAGGCCTTAGGGAAGGTGAAAGTTATGTTTTAACTGTCGAAGATATAATTTTTTTATTCAAAGTGCAGTTCACAATTGTTTGCAAATGTCTAGACCGATATTAATCTCCCGAAAACAACTTTGACATTCAAAAAACATTCAAATTTTACAAGAACACTTTTATTACAGTTAAACGGGGGGGGGGGGGGGTGTATCGGAACTGCGGTGTGATCCGAAATAAAACTTCTTGATCATGCAAAGAAATTTTTCATTAATGTACCGTCGGGTATTTTTGGTAATATTTTTTTAGAAAGGTAATATATGATAAGAAGTAAGAAGAAAAAAAAAATTCTCATTCTAGTAACACTATTGGATTATGAAGAAGGTTACAAGTGGTACGCTAAAAAACATCAACTTTTCATCGTCTGTAAAACTTTGTATGTAAGTACAGACCTCTTTATATTTGAAACCTAAGAACAATATTTTTTAATTATGCATATGTCTGAGCAGCAGATACCACATTAGAATTGACAACTTTTTTTTTTCTTGTGTCATAAAAACGAATTTTTTTTATAATGTAATAAGATAAAAATTTGCAGGGTGAATTGTAACACTTTGATCTATTGTTCCAATTCAAACTTATTTAAAGTAAAGTAGTTATAGGTAAAAGCATTACCTATTGGCACTGCAATAGTTTGCTTTTTTCGGAATAATTTTCTGCAAAATTTTTCTCTGTACTATAAATAAATCTATTTACAGCAAGATTTACCTTAAAAGTGCCCTAAATTTTTAACAGAGTATC